>JANHFL010001059.1:24959-49022 GCA_032468155.1 Oxyrhabdium leporinum
TTCCTTCCTTCCTTCCTTCCTTCCTTCCTTCCTTCCTTCCTTCCTTCCTTCCTTCCTTCCTTCCTCCCTCCTTCCCTTCCTTCCTTCCTTCTTCCCTCTCTCCCTGGAACCAAAATGATGAGCCTGGTAAGCTTCCTCCAGCTCCTAAACCATTTACTTCTTAAAAAAATAGATTATACAAGCTTTACAGGTGTGATTCAGTTCTTTTTCAGTTCCCATTGAGAATTAACTGAGAATAATGGGAATAGTCTAAACCAGAGTTGTCAAACTCCTGGTCCGCAGGCTGGATGCATCACATGCTGGCCATGCCCACGCCCGGTTTAGCGAAGAGGGAAAAAGTCCTGATACATCATATGACACCGCGGTGACGATGTGAGTTTGACACCCCTGGTCTAAACAAATGTAACACACAGCTTCATATGATATCAGTTCATATCGAGGATTGCAAACTGGGTGTCATTGGTCTTTGTGCAAGCTTATCCACCAGTCTGCCAACCCACAAGCCTATTTATATATCTGCATTTCCAGGATGATTTAAAAAAAAACAACAGGGAGAGATGTTGAGTACTCCATTTTTTTCATTTCCTTGTCTACTGTTCTATATCCCTAACTGTATCTTTCCTGCATTAACATCATTCTTGTTTTCAAAATCAATCAGTGTCTCCTTTTAGTGGACAGATCCAATCCAGAAAGTCAAGATTTACCAGAAGCCTGGTAATCAACAGTGTGACCTCAGTTCTTCTTTGAGAAGGAGAAAGTGAACAGGGGTACAAGACAGCCATATGCTGAGTTGTCTTACAACAGGAAATGATATTTATGCACAGACTTTGTTTTAGTACAATGTACTATCTGCAGTATCAAGCTTGTTTTCAGTTCCTTTTGTTACTGAAATCGCCATATATGTCACTCATCCATAAGGGCATATCCAGCTGTGGTTTCTGCCTTTTATGGACAGGATAACAATTGTTGACTTTCACACCCTTCGTAAAACAAGCTGAACCTGGTGAGGCAGCAATCTGTTGAGACAGGCTAGAGATGACTGTTATATAAATATCTGCGCCACACGGGACCACCAAGCAAACTGGCAAGTATCCATGATTTGAAAAAGGCAGAAGGTAAAAGCTCAGGGTTTAAACCTTGGGGCGAAAGAAATATTTATTATTCTAGTCTTGTCACAAATCTAATGTGGTTTGCCTCTTTGGCTCATGTGGATTATAGATCAAAATTAAATGGTTTATCTCACTTCCATATTTCTTTCTCTTAGCCAGAGAAAACCTTTGATAGCCAGAGAATGTAGCTAGTTTGTATATCTCCATACTTCCTAGCTATTAAATAAGCTGTTGAGTATGTGAAAAGGGACAAGAACTTTCCATCAAATGAGCTGTTGAGCAAGCAAAAAGAGACAAGCACTTTCCTCATATAGTACAGACACAAACCATATGGTTTGGCTCCAATCCATAGTGATTTTTATTGTTACAGTATCTTTCAAGGAAATATATTTCCATACAAAGTTTTTTTTTTCATTTCTGAACTTTCTTATTCTCTTCTTTAGTCACACAGGTGTTTCTCATCAGACCATTGATAATAGTTGCTCCTTTGAGAACTGCTTTCAGTATTTTCCCTTCTGGGCTGGCTTTTAGCCTAAACAGAAAGCAAAGAGGGGGCTGGGTGGAAATATTCCTGAGTTTTTGGGAAAGTCATCACCTTGGTCAAGCTTTTCATTTTGGTATGTCCAAATATCACAATCTTTTCCACCTACAAGTCCACTCTGTAGATTCTTGTTTGCTTCTACAGAGTTATCAGTTGCAGATTTCTTTTTTTCTTCAAATATCCACACTCCAGTTGTTCCTTGAAACATACAGTACTTCCGTTTCACCCAGCAGAAGCACAATACCAACATTCTTCTCCATCACCTAACAAAGGTGTGTCAAACTCAAGGCCCGGGGACTGGATCTGGCCCATGGGGTGTTTAGATATGGCCCACGGGGCCACCCTGGAAACAGCAAAGGACCAGCCCACATGCCTCTTCCAGTGAAAATGGACCTCGGGAGGGCCATGTGCTCCATTTTCACCGGCAGAGGGTTGCAGGAGGCTGTTGCAGCCAAAAACGGAGCTTTGGAGCCCTTTTTCACTGGCAGAGTGCTCGGGCCACCACAGGCGCCCCCCAACATGAGTGATGCCATGCTGTCCATATCCAGCCTGGCCATGCCCACCCTAGCCCTCCAAGGTCGAACACAACCCTGATGCGGCCCTCAATGAAATCGAGTTTGACACTTCTGACCTAATAGATCTTCCATTTCATATATTTTCACCCCAAAAGGAGATATGCCTGCTCACAAATATCTTTACTAGAAATAAGCTTCTGGGTATATATATATGACTCTTTGCATAGAGCTGGCAAATAGACAAGAAACTTTCTATCTTGGGATGAATTTAACACACTTGAATCTACCAGGACAGCTTAACTGTCACTTAAATCTACTTGATATGGGTGTATGTGAATTTACAGCTAAGTTGCATTATGGAGGCTGATACTGAGTAAAGTTACTTTTAAAACTGAACAAGTTTTTTTTTTAAATCACTCAGTAAACTCTGGTGATGGTGTTGTCTCCATTGATGAGGAGATTTTTTGAAGTTGTAGCTGCCTCAAATATGCAGTTACTGACTTTCAAAGTAGTATTTCCTGTCTTCTGAGAGCATCTGTGCTATATATTCTGAGCTCTGTTTTATACAAAATATCAATGCAAACTGGTATTCTGCCATGACTAGGGATTCTCTTCTGAATGACCTGTCTAATTTCTCTTCCTTTCTTTCATTGGAGTTGGAATGTTCTTTATGTAAATTGGCTGTCCTGGGAGCCCTAGCCTTCATATCATATTAAGCTTTTTCCAGATGCATATCCTCTTTTTGTATGCTTTGGTGGATCAAAAAAGAAAGCCTACTGCATCTCGGTGACTCTTGGGTTAGGCCTGGAAGACTATGTATGTTTATTATCAGTCATACATTTGCCTCTGGTGAAATAAGTGAAGTATCACTTCAACATCAGCAGCTTTTTATAAAGGACTATTTTATCTGCTCTCAGTAAATCACTGTCATGTTCCGCATACTGTTTTGCATTGCTGGCTTGAAATCAGGACAAAAAGCAGGTGGGGTTTGGCAGAACAATATCATTATTAGTTAAGGACTTCCAGAGAAGAAATGGTAATGAAACAGCTCTATAAAAGTGGAATTAATGATCATGGCTGAATTAAAAGCTAGCAAGTAGACTGGTTCTTCATAATTCCTCTCTGGACAAGGAGAGGGCTTGAGATTCCCCTCAAGTGCTCCAAGTGGTTACTTATTGTGAAGAGACTGAAAGACAGCAGTCTTCAGTGGACTCAGAGCTCTGAGAGATGAGTGAAAGCCATCTTTGCTCAAACTGCATTTGGTGCTTTTATGGACATTTGATCACTTTTGGAAATTGCTTGTTAACTCTTTCTTATTACTTGGAATCTTTGGATTGACAACATTACAATACTCAGTGAATTCCTTTCAAGAAATCTTAAATACAAGTTTAAGGACTTATTTTTTTTTTCTTTCAGCAAAATGATTAGAACATTGTTTTTGAAATGTTACAACAGACTTAAGGTCCAGTTGGATTTGAAATAAGAGTTTGGAAATTAATTATAAAAACCTTCCTGTGAGAAAATGTTTTTTTTTAATTATTTTAAAAAAAAGTGTTGTAGCATAGGACTTTGAATTTTGGACACAGAAGGAACTAAAGATTACAATTAAAGGAGAAGAACATTTAAAATTGATTTATTAACACAGAATGGAGAAAAATATTTTAACTTTGGACATATTGAAGACCAATTGTGAACAATGGACTTAGAAGTTAATTTTAAGAATGCCCGACTCTATAGATAGACTGCATTTAAATGATGTTGTGGAAGAGGAACAAGTTCCACTGGACAAGACTGAGACTGATCTTTAAAAGGAGTTTAAAATGACAGATATTGAATGTTTGGGATGATATGGAAAAAGATGCTACACTGGATATACAACTAAAACCTGTTGATGTCTTCATTATTAAAAGTCATGTGCAAGTAACAAACCAAAAGACCTGGATAATTTTCCTTTATTTTCTTCATAAAAGACACTTACTAAAGCTTTGACAAATTTTATGAGAAGGGACAAAGAAAAAATGAAGAGTGTTCTAGGTCATTATTTGAAGGGATTAATTATCAAGATAGTTAAAAGGAAGGAATATAAAGTTGCTTTATTTGATTAAAGTTAAAATAAATTAAGTTATCTCTCGTAATTCTTAAGGGATTTTTTGCTGTTCAGGACTGAACTGGGGTGGCTTTGAGGATTTGTTTATAGATAAGGGATGAGACATAAGAAGAAGAGATCATTTGTTGTAAGAAAAGCTATACTTGTTTAAAGTTAACATTGTTTATGCTTGTGATGAAAAGAAAAGTAATTTATTTTTATATTTCTTTTATCTCCCCCCCCCCCCCTTTTATAATCTTATTTTCTATTTTTTTCTTTTCTGGACCTTTTATTTTTTTCATTTCACTCTCTTACTATTTTTTTTTTAGTTTCTGTTACTTGTTATCTTTTTAATTGTAATGTTTAATAAAATTACTAAAAAATTTAAAAAAAGTTTTATTCTAGCAAGGACCACTATTCAAGCCAAAGTGTGATTCAGTGAGACTGTACTGAAGAAAAACAAGTTGTTTATTACCTGTAACTATCATTCTGCAAAAGGTCATCTGTGAATTCACACAGTCTGTCTTCCTTTTTCTCTTTAGATGCCTGTTTTGATCAGGGTTCTTAGTTGTAGAATTTCTAGAGTAGATGTCAGGCAGGCTTAGAACCGTATGCTTGAGTGGACAGATGCCCAGTGAAAGAAAGATAGTTACAGGGTAGTAGCCTGTCCTTACTATACAACTTATTGTTTCATTCTAAATATAGTAAAAAATTGATAGCGTTGAGGTGGAATTGAAGAGTTATGTAACTTGCTGTATAAAATGAAGACTTTGAATCTGTAATCATTACTGCATAATAATGAAAATAGTTTATATAACCTTTCTTGTTTCATAGTACGGTCTTACGCATTTATGTCCTCGAAACATTTTGAAGACTTTTAAAGAATAGTCTCATGCATTTTAGGCTGTCTCAGACATTCAATGAAACAGCTACAGCATTTTTTCTGTGCCAGTTCCAGTTAAAGAAATAATATGACTATTTCCCAATGTCAAAATGATATATATATCATTTATATATATATATATATATAAATGTGGATGTAATTTCTTATTCTTATATATTATGCACATATTATTCTTGTGCCTGTTATTCTTCCACTAGGTCTGTTTTGCCAAGGGCAATGATCAGATGCCCAGGTCAATTGGTTCTTTTCGATTCAATGAACACTCCAATAATTAAAGGGATTTTAAGCTTTATTATTAGCTCAAGAAAACAGACTTAAAGGCAAAACATTAAAAAAGATACATACCAAGCAAGATAATGCCCAGATATTTTACAAGTTTCCAGGAGCTCCTTAATAACAATAGCAGAGATACCCAAAGGACAGCCAGTTTCCACAGCACGCAATGATAGGTATTGTGTAGAAGCTCTCAACAAACAACAACCCCACTTTTTTTTACAAAAACCTGACAGCATGACTTAATGGCTCTGCTATGGTCAGGAGACTGCCAGATCTGGCTTTGACTTGGTAGCATGTGACTCTGGGATCAGAATCAAAAGTGTGAGATTTTCACCGCAAGAAAAAGTTTGAAGCTACATGAAGATTTTCCCTCCCCCTTCTCCTTTATTTAGTAAATGAGTAAAAACACCAAGCGGTTTAACTCAGAATAAACTCTAAACTTCTAGACTTTTCTTAATATGAAGGAGAAATCAAAGTATGTCACTGACCTCCTTGAAATAACAATGGTCTTCTACATTGCCACTACGCAGTCATATAATTGATATAGATGAAGTAAAGAAAAATTCAGGTCTATCTTCTGGTTATAAATCTGGTGTGTCTAAAATGAAGCGCAGCTTGTTACCATGTTTGTTCATTTTGATGTTCCTACTGGACTCTTAATAACAATGTATATTAGTTCTGCAAAACATTAACGTTTCTGAAACAAGAAAATTTCACAATAATATGGTATAAAGATTATTATTTAAAACAACTCTTTTAATCCACAATTAAGCCTTGGAATCGATCAAATGAATGAGATTGTTTTTTGTTTTTTTTTAATAGGAGAGTATTGGATTGATCCTAACCAAGGGTGTACTGGGGACTCCTTCAAAGTATACTGTAACTTCACAGCTGATGGGGAAACTTGCATCTATCCAGATAAGAAATCAGAGGGAGTAAGTACCGAAACAGTACTTCTTGCAAATAGTTTCTTGCTTAGAGCAAGTTAATGGCTAAAACAAACAAAGACACTTTTTTATTTTGCTTTTTTTTTGAATGAAGTTTTTTTTTTATAAGTTAATTCCAGTACAAAATTGAATCAAGGGAAGATCTGAATCTTTCCAGGCCTTTGTCTAATGCCTATGACTTGTGGATAATAGTTTATACCTGTTACTAGTGTCATTTTTTTCATAGCCATGATACAATTCTGGAGCTACTTTTTAAGTAACAACCGACATCCCACAGTCATGTGACTGAAATCTTGTTGCTTTTTTTTTTTTTGCTGGAAATTAGCATTCTGTTTTCCAGGGAAAAAAAATTCCATCCATTGTAGACAACAAGTTTGCTTAATAACCACGATGGTTGCTTAATGACCAC
Organism: Oxyrhabdium leporinum; assembly: GCA_032468155.1. Taxonomy (NCBI): domain Eukaryota; kingdom Metazoa; phylum Chordata; class Lepidosauria; order Squamata; family Cyclocoridae; genus Oxyrhabdium; species Oxyrhabdium leporinum. The sequence continues at coordinate 31,747 of JANHFL010001059.1, forward strand.
TGCAAAAAAAAAGAAGAAGTCAAAATCAGATTGGTCGTGGGATGACCCGTTTAACAACCAGCAGTTAAACTGGATGACCAGTTAAATTCCAGGCTCAATTATGGTCATAAGTTTAGGACCACTTTTATATGGACAAAAGAATTTTCAAGACTATATAATTAGTATTCAGCACATTTTGTATTAGAAAAAGCAGTAAATTACCCTTAAATATATTAGATTAATTTTAACAATGAAAGTAAGAATTTAAATCTCAGAGACGAGTGACAAAATCACCATTAGTTGTTCATTCTTCAGCTATGTTTTACTTTTATGTTAGCACTTGGTATAAATTTTGGAAAAAGAAAATACTTTGTAAGGTTCTTTTTCTTATCTTTTCATACCCTTCTTACCAGGTACCTTTCTTATCTGGCTTGATTAACCGTGCCTTTTCAAGAAAGCAACCAGATAAATATATATATTAAAACCTTATTTTTCTTGATGTAAATATTTGAAATGTATTTCCATGCTTGGTTGAACCAAGAATTATGTCAGGTAAAGATTTGAGTTCTGCTACGCATATTTGTTAGAAAGACTCAATCTATTTATCTAGTGTTAGTATAGTGCCAAATTGCACTTTTTGGATTATTGATCATCATAGTGAGGTTATTCCAGCCATAATATTTTTTTTAAAACAAGTAACAAGACTTAGATAAATCTTTCATTTGCTCTAGTATGGGTTCTCATGTTTGGAATAGACTATTATCAAATGAAATGTTACTGCTTCTCAGAGTGCATTACATTTGGAGCAGGGTAGAGGTAGTTCTCAACTTATTACATAATGGAACCCAGAATTTCCCTCATAAATCATGATGGTCGTAAGTCAAGGCTCCCACATGATTGGAATTGATTTTATGACTTGTTTTGCAGCAATCATTAAGCAATCACCATGGTTATTAAGTGAACGCTATGCCAATGTATTTGTGTGAGTGTTTTTTTTCAAAAAAGTACCTGAAAAAACAAAAAAATGTACAAAAAATCATAAATTGTGGCCATACATCTGCGGAAACCTGCAATCAGCCATAAGGTAACCCAGTTGCCAAGCAACTGAAATGCAGTTATGTGACCATGGGGGTGGAGGCCAGCCTTTGGAACTCCAGAACTGGCTCCTAAGTAATTGGGGGGAGGGGTACAGTAACTTTAAATGGTCGCCAAGCAAGCAGTCAAGTGAGGATTACCTATATAAACCTTGTCAAATGAGTCAGAGCAGCTATCAGTATCCACAAACCAGAAGCAAATGTATAAGCCCTAAGAATTTGCAAAAAGTCTGAAAGTCTCCTTTTCAGGCATTGAATGTGCGGAGATAAAAATGTCTTTAAAGACATCTCTTCATCTCTGCTCCTTGTTAATGGTCCATTCCTGTGCCTCACAAGAAGATACAACTGACAGAATACCAAAATGTAGTATTTGAAGAGAGTAAAACACCATCTGGGCTCACTCAGTGCCAAAGACTGCAAATGCAATCCCTTTCCCACAGATCTGCTGGAACAATCCAATTAATGTATTTAGTTATTTAATATGTTATCTGAGAACTTGATACAATTTTCTTTGCACAACTCTAAATATAATTAGAACTAGGCAGAAAGCCCATCCTTTTTTTTTCTTCTCATTTTAAAAAAAAAGAGATTAATTTAGCAGTGTTTATGTAAAACTCGGCTAATTCCCACTCATTTCTTGCTAACATAATTAACACTCATGATTTCTTCCCTCCCTCACAGTTTAGGATTTCATCGTGGCCAAAGGAAAATCCGGGAACCTGGTTTAGTGAATTTAAGAGAGGCAAACTGGTAAATTACCTTTTCTTTTTTACTTTAGAATTAACATGCCAATCGAAAGGCACAAATCCTCTAAAGTTATCCTGAAATAAATGTTGCTTCTTTTTTTTGCAACACACAGTGTTGCATGCAAGTAGCGACTTTTGTGAGGAGCTTTAGCATGAAGATACTCTAGACATCCTGCATCTTCATGAGCAGAAATAGGCCTTTAATTTTCTGAATAAATATTCAGAATTCTCAGGTAAGGCAAAATATGTTACAGGAAACAAACTGAGAGTATGTAAATTGATTTTTTTTCTTTTTTCTTTCTTGCATTTAGTATTTAGTTACCACTGATTTGTAGCTTTTGTCAAGGACTTAGAGCAGATAAGAGATCATCAGGCTTGAAATATTTGTCAAGTTTGTCTAGTCAGATTTTCTAGTCCAGTTTTAATTCTAGTCAAATCAAGATAACAAAGAAGTTATCCACTGGGAGTATATAGAAAGTAAAACTAAAGCAACTAGTGGGTGGGATCATAATAAACTGAGTATCAATACTTCCTTCCTTCCTTCCTTCGTTCCTGTGAGAGATAACGTAAAATGTAGCACTTTGAAATGACCTCTTTCAGAGGACCACATGTTTAGAGAGAGGCTGCATTTTACATTAGAGCAGGGGTGTAAAACTCGCGTCATCACAGCATTGTCACTTGACATATCACGACTTTTTTCCCCTTCGCTAAACAGGGCATGGGCATGGCTAGCGTGTGACGTATCTGGCCCGCGGGCAGCGAGTTTTACAGCCCTGCATTAGAGGAATAAATGCTGGGAATTCCTCTTTTCAGCCTTTCAAAAACATTTTGTGTGACAGCTAAATTGTCCAAAATATATTAACCTTTTTCCATGCACTAAGATTTTAAAGAAGGACCTACATTTAGACTAGAAATAAATAAAACCTCATGTTTCTAGTCCATCTGATTTTCTATTGGCTACAGGGAATGTATTGCATCAAACAGAAAACTTTAACTGTCAGAAAAGAGTGGAAAATTGTTATTTTTTTAAAAAAAATAGTTATTATAGTTTTACAGATGGGAAAACATGCTTGTAAGATGTTCATATATCAAAATAATTTAGTTACCTTTGGATACTGTACACTTTGGCCTGAGTAGGAAAGCAGGTATACCACTTGCTGGTTAACTTCAGGCAGTCATGCCAATTTCTGCAGATGTTTGTGATAATAAATATCCAATTTTTGGTAGTTGTTTTTTTTCCTCTAATCTATCAACTTTTATCTTTTGTCTGAGCAAACAGTAATGCTGGCAAATTCAGAAAAGTGACTCAGATGTGACTCAAAAAGAATTCCACCCCATCTCTAATTTAAATCTTTAACATAAGCATATATGTTAAAATAGGCTGATCCCCTGAAAACTTTCTCATATACCCTTTCCGAAGGGTTCAATTTGTAGGTGAACATCACATTGCTTTAGTGACTAGAAAAACCATATTTTTATCATCAGATCTTAATTATGTCACTGTAAAGCCTGCATCCAAAATAATTCAGCCGTCTACTGGGTGTGTTTCTCAAGTGCCATGATAAACAAAAACATTGTTTCTTCTGTCCTCTGCTGGATCCTTTATTAATATAACATTCTGGAATTAATTATACAGCTGACTGCCTTTGAGCTCTTTTCTAGCGATATTTACTTCGCCACAAGTCCTCGACTTATGACAGAAATGGAGCTTGCCCATCGGTTGTAAATTGTGGGAGTCATAAAGTGGGTCATTACGGATAAATTTTATGACCTTTTTTGCAGCGGTCATTAAGCAAATGCCATGGTTGTTAAGTGAACCAATGGTTGCCAAGCGCTTGAAATTTGGTCATGTGATTGCAGGAGTAGGCGTTGATCATCTGAATTTCAAATCTAGGTCCTAAGTAGCCCCAAGGTAGGTCCATTGTAACTTTGGGTGATGGCTAAGTGATCAGTCATAAGTCAAGGACTACCTGAAACTAGACTGAATACGGATCCTCTGGCTCATGCCACATAGTATATAGTGCAGGTAGCTGCTTGATTTGCCTTAGTTTAGACACTTATCTAGATCGGAGTTTCTGTTCCTATAGTGCAGAAATAGGTAGTGGTAAGTGCACTTTTATTCAATAGGTTCATTAAGTAATGAATTATATAGTGCTCTTCCATACTCAGAAAACCTAATTATCATCTTTATTATAAAGTATAAGCTTTTCAAATCTCTGTATATACCTGTATAGACATTTGATAGAGGAAAGCTTGGGACTGGTCTCCTTCAAGTGGGAAAGCAGAGGTACCTCAAGCAAGCAATAGATTTAACTAAGAATTAAAACTGTGTCCTTGGGAGAATGCTGTTTAGACAAGGTTATCACATATTGCTTGCAATGGTTTTCAGCTTCTGATAATAACAGGCAGACTGGGTGCATAATCCTATAGCTTTGCTTAAAGGAAATATCTTTATTGATTCATTGCCTAACTGCATTCTTAATGGGACAACAAACAGGCTTATGTCAGCTGATTTATAAGAGGCCGGTTAATGTGTTTTGCTGTTGCATATTATCTTGTTTTGCACTTTGAAGAGCAAGTTTATATATAGCTGTTTACGAACCTGCTTTCTTTCTTTTTCTTTTTTAACCTCCCTAGCTTTCTTATGTGGATGCTGAAGGCAATTCTATTAGCATGGTCCAAATGACATTCCTTAAACTGCTAAGTGCCTCTGCCCGACAAAACTTCACTTACAACTGTCATCAGTCAGTAGCCTGGCATGACGTTTCTTCTGACAGTTATGACAAAGCATTGAGGTTCTTAGGGTCAAACGATGAAGAGATGTCTTATGACAACAATCCGTACCTCAAAGTGCTTCATGATGGCTGTGCAGTAAGTATGAGCCTTGGACATTTTTTTTCCAGCTTTAGGTGAGCTTCCTATTCAAATGAAGTCAGCTTAATACCTCTCTTGCCCACATCTGTTTCTTTCTAAACATATTCTTTCATTTTTGTACCTTGTGCTTCGCAGCGCCAATCTGTTTAAAGAATAACCCCGTAGAAGTGGGGGCGGGATGTAATCCATAATGTAAGGCAAATAAAAGACAAAAACAATCAGACAGCGGGCTTCTGTAAATGGATTGACAAGGAAAGTCACTAGAGGAAAAAGTAGATTGGAGATAGCAAATGGAAAACATTTGTACTTTATCATGTACTGCAAAAAATGAATAACGGTAATATTGCAAATGAAAGATCCCTTTGCACACTTTAATATAACATATGTCTAAAACAGAAAATAGAAGTAAAAGAAGCATCAAACTGTCATACACACACACACACATATTCATTTCCAATGAGTTGCTGTTTGAATTGGCACTGGAATCTGGTAGTTATAGAACGATATTCAAGAATGTCTTAGACGTTTCTCAAATACTGACTCACTGCAATCTCCAATGTATTACATAGTTTCATTTCTGTCTTGGCACTGCTTCTTTAACATCCAAACATTAAATTTTGATATGTAGTGAGAAATGTAAGGTAGGAAAACAGCAGACCCACTGGTACAAAATAGATGGCCCCTGATAATACATACTAGTACTTCTGCGAAGGATCTGGGAATCCTGCAGATCACAAATTAAGCAAGAGCCAGCAGGGTACTAGAGCTACCAAAAGAGGCAATGCATTCATGGAATTACTGAATCAATAGTTCTGAGATGGATCACCAGGGGTATAGTGTTGAGATTATCAAAAATGATAGTTCCACATTGTGTTCCACTGATCAGATTATACCTAGAATACTCTCCCCAATTCTAGTCCCTGCAACACAAGCAGGCTGAGAAACTGGGAGAGGGTGCAGGGAAGAGCAACAGAAATGATGAGGAATGTAGAACTTAAATCCTATGAAGGTATGGTTAGTCTAAAGAAGAGGTGGCAGGGAACCTTGGCAGTATTCAGATATTTGAGGGCATGTCACAGAGATAAGAGTATAGGTTAATTCTCCTCAGTCCACAAGAGTAGGAGAAGAACTATTGAGCTTTAGCAGCTTTATAGAGGGAGATAAAGCTCCACAAAACAAGGAGGACTTTTCTGACTGTGAGAGGTATCAAGCAGTGGAACATCTTGGCTGCTGGAGTTATGGATGTTCCATCACAAGAGGTTTTTCAAGAAAAAGCTAGTCAACCATGAGAGTCATTTGTCCGCCGTGTTGGACTAAAAGTGTTCCAAGATCTTTCCAACTCATGATTCTGTCATTCTATAATTCTGTGAATTAATTTGCATTTAAACAGGTCATGATCCTCTTCCCTTTCTTTTGTTCCAACCACCCTTAGCATTTTTTTCTTTATTCAACACCACCCACTTCCTTTTCTCTTCTTGGCAGAAATAGCTAGATATGAAGCAAAGTCCTTCCTTTCTCATTCCTCAAAAGCTAGTTCAGACTTGGACTAGAAGAGATATGTCTTCAGCACATTATTCCCTGCAAGATGATTTTTGACACTTTACCCTCATTACTACCCTGACAAGTGAATGAGCGATGATAAATATAGATAATTATATTCACCTGGACTGTTCTCTAAAGTACCTTGTTAAGTTGCTACTTTTTTGGAAATCCAGTCAAGATACAAACTGCCATTTCGGTTTAAATTCATAAGAAATTTCTCAGTCAAAAATTTTCTCAACCGCTTATTAGTTAGACTTTTGAGACTTCTAACATTCTTAACTCCTTCTTTAAATACAATCCTTGCTATAATCTCATTGGCTACAAAACCACCTCCTTGGATAAATATAGTCCATCTAAGAACTTTCTGATCTTTAGTGCAGCAACCAATATATTAATTGAATGTTATTATTTTGTTTTACAGTCAAGAAAAGGCTATGCAAAGACTGTTATGGAAATCAATACTCCCAAAATTGATCAACTGCCTATCTTCGATGTGATGATTAATGACTTTGGTGATCAAAATCAGAAGTTTGGCTTTGAAGTGGGTGCAGTTTGTTTCCTTGGTTAAGTTTAGAGCAAAGAGCAAACCTTCAAGAAGAAAAATGTGCTAGGTATCACCATACCAATTCACTTGTGCCATGTGTAAGTTTTAAATCAGAATGGAATAGATGATGTGTTTCACCAAATATGTAGGTCTTCTTTAGAAAACACCTACTGCCCTTTTTGGAGCAGAATCACATGACTTAAATTTATTTGGCAAATGATGAATGATCCTGTGTCACCGGCAGGCAAGTTCATCTTTTGAATGTCCTATCCTCCTTCACCGAGCTCAGTTCCCTTTTATTTTTATTTTTTTTGGTGCTGTAAAATTAAATGGTGCTCCTTTTTTTTTTTACAACGTGAGAGGTGCTAAGAAGATATGTTTAATAAACTGTAATTATTCTGTGTACAGTACAGTGCTGTCCAGTGTCTGTTTCTAAAACTTGCATGCGTTCCTGAATTGCAACTGGCTGTTACCTTATCCTAATTTCAAAATTACATTTCAGTACCGTGTATGTATTATGAAAAATAAAGCTGCAATATCCAATGAAGTCCCACTCCATATTTTTCTGATTAGTAATATTATAATGTACCCTCTTTGTATATATTGATCTCTAGAGATATGTTATTTGAAGTCAGTGACAAAACCTCAGGTCCAGGCAGAACTGGAAACAAAGAAGCAGCAAGCACCCTTTCCTGCTTAGGACTATCTTGCAATAAGGAATTCCAAGAAGGATCTCAAGGGCCCATTGAGATACTCCCACGGGATGCCATACCTCATTTCAAGACATAAGCAAGTTGCATTTTGGTGGTGGTTATTTTTCTTGTTGGCGTGGGCAAAAAATGTGTCTTGTTAAATTAAATGTGCAAAAGATGTGAGGAAAGTCCCTGTAGCTCAAGCGCAGGTTCTTAGTACTGTATTCTGACGATATGCGAAGTTGTGAACCAGATGGACGGAGACCATTTCTGTGGTTCATTCCCCACTAAAGGTGTTGCCTTCAGCGTTGGAGTAAATGCTGATATGCAGAAAAGTAGCAGCATGGATATTATGTCTATGGATGCATCTTCCAATATTTCCACAGCTTAGGAACAAAGCATACCTTGTTTCTGGCTGCCAGATCTTTTCCTGTAATGTCATAAGGGGCCCTGGAGTATAATGAATTAATTCCAGTAATATAACTAACTAGTCTATAATTAATGACTAATTGAAACTCTCAGAATTTTTTTTTCCAATCTGGATATTAAAAGTAGATTCTGCACAATTAGTTATGAGCTGTGCTTACTCCAGTGATCTTTCTGGCACATTTGCTAGGTATAGCTAAATTATATATGAGCAGTGCCTGTATTTGTCACACTAATGTCTAGTTTTTATTCTATCAGTGTCATTGTTTACTTCTGAAACTTCAGAACAAAGACTCTTGCCCCCGTTCAATAGACTTCCCCCATCCCCAGCCTCTCGGGCATTACCTGATGCCCAAGGATAAAAAAAAAAGAAGAAATGAATAGAGCCTTCAGATTTAAAATATGTCTAGCACTGCCATTTATTGTACCAAACATGGAACTACATATCTACCAGAATGGTTTTGTTAAAGATAGTGGTAGATCAGTTGAAAGGACTTCCGTCCTGTACTCTTGGCTAACTTAAGCAAAAACCACATCGCAAATGATGGATATAGTCGAGGCAGCACTATAACCTCAGATTCTGGATTTGTATCGATGAAATCTATTTGCTCTCCCAGCACAGAAGATACAAGAGTGTAAAAACTTAAAACTGCTCAGGTAGCCTTCTTGCTGTATTGTGGCAAATAAGTCTAGGTCATGTGATTCTACCTAGTTGCCAAGCAACCTATGGGAAAATTGCTATCCATGATTTATTTTTATTTTTTTTACTCAAACAGTTACAATTTGCAATCTTATTTTTTCCTGGCCTTGAGGATTTTTTTTCTGGGTGGTCAAACATAGACATTAATTTAACACAAATCCTTTTGTACTTATTTCTCATAATATATGTAAGACTTGAAAAATATTTGTTACTTATATAAATCTGTTTTAAATTAATTGATACCGGATCCCACTAGCTCATTTTCAGCTGTTTTAAAGCATGCAAGCGTTTTATGTGTAAAAGAAATTTCAAAGTCAACAATTTGCTGTTTGGAATTCCTTTTCAAAAACCAAAGTTTGTTAACTGTCACCTGAAAGACAAAATAATATACGTTTTATTAATAAAATTAATTCCTGTCTCCATGGACTGATCATTCTGTTTTTTAATCCTATCGGAAATGCTGTATAATCATCAATAACACAATTAAATTCTGGCTGTAGATAATCTATCACATAAGCCACAGAATACAGATTAAAGCCTCTTGTAAATATTCAGGTCAAAATCCTTATAAATGGAGAAGGAGGAGCGTATTAAATCAATTTTGATTTTCTAAATGTCAGCTTCAGAAAGGTTTGTTTATTGTTGATGAAGTTCACAAATGTCTGCCTGAGTCCGGGGAGAAAAAAAAAAGTTATTTTGACTAGTTTAAAACAATGCAAATAACTTTATAGCTGCTTTTACAGAACACACTTACCAAATGAATGCATTTTCTCACTTAACATTGATCCCTAAACCATAACAATGAGGTTGGGTTTCCACAAGACACTTAACACAAAACCTTATTAAGATCGGAAGGTAATTGTTTTTACCTGCATTATTGTATAAATTTATTTGTTTATTTAGAAAATTTATATTGCCACCTATTTGCACGTGGCAACTCAAGGTGGCTTACAAGGACATAAAAGCACAATAAAAAGAATAAAAAATAAAATAATAAAACATAAAAATAATAAAACAACCCTCCACTCCAGTGACCACACACATTCATACTAGCCATTTAATGGGCTCCATTCTGCTCTGAGTTCCTCTGGCACGCTGGCAGAATCACATCTTCAGGGCCTTCTGAAAGAGTATTAGAATGGGGGCCACTCTAATTTCTAAATCCAAACTCTAGATCAATTAGTACAATATCACTGAATAGTTGCTGAAAGTCTAAATGTTTAAAATGGACCATCCTTAACTGGGCTAATGTGCTATCAATAAACTGCCAATATCACAGTGACACTCTACTAACTTACCATTGCTGCTATTCATCATCATGACCATTCACCCACACTATCCTGAGTACAAGCTGATCTGGTTACACAGTTACATACATACATACATGTGCCATAAAGCCTTTGGTAAAGGTGATTAGCAATGGGTGAAAGAATAACATGCCAATGGCATGGTAAAATCTGACACTTTCATTGCCTAAACTCATAATTACCATCCATTGCCTATTAAATATTGCAGTGGTCTAGGGCAGGGGTGTCAAACTGAAGGCCTGGGGACCGGATCTGGCCTGTGGGGTGTTTAGATCCGGCCCAAGGGCTCACCCTGGAAACAGCCGAGGACCAGCCCGTGGTGCCTCTGCCACCAAAAATGGAGCTCGAGAGGATCACAGACGGCCCTCATGAGCTCCATTTTTGCTGGCAGAGGGTTTCAGGAGCCCGTTGCAGCTGAAAACAGAGCATGAGGGGCCGTTTTCACTGGCAGATCACTCAGGCTGCCACAGGCGCTCCCAACATGAGTGACATTGAGCTGGCCACGCCCACCCTGGCCATGCTCATCCTGGCACCCTGAGGTCAAACACAACCCTGATGCAGCCCTCAATGAAATCAAGTTTGACACCCCTGGTCTAGGGGTTATCAAATGTGATAGCAAAATACAAATGGCCACTAGATGGCAGCAAGGATATATATAAAAACTCTTTACTACCATCTCAAGGTTATCTGGATTCATGCGCTTTAACCTTAGCAAATTTATTTGTAGTGGAGCTTAACAGCATGATGTTTTTTTCTCATAGACAAATTAATTAAACGTTAAATTGTGTTTCAAACTATGATGAAAATCAAGTGATTATTTTAAAAAAAGAATAATATACAATAAAGCGAGAAAATAAGGGATGAGTTTAGTATGCTGGCTGGATACCAGTGCTAATATTAGCTGCATTTTGGCAGAAGCATTGCCTCGAAACCCATGTCAGCTGAATTGTGCTGTTTGCCAGAAAGTGAAAATGGCAATTAAGAAAAGGCATACATTTTCCTCCATGAGCAGAATTGTTATTCTTGAGAAAACTCTGACTTTATTAAATTCTCTGTCAAAAATAAATTGACTTTGAAGAGTCAAATGGAACTTAATCCTTAACCTTTTTGCAATGAATGGAACTAAGATTTTCAAAATTATTGAAGGCAGAAGAAAGCATTTACATTAAAGTCCAGGTGCTTTATATGTTTTTTTTATTGTTATTACTAACACAGTAGTCCTGATCCAGAGCCTGTTTTTACACTTCCTTTTTCTAAGAAAGAAAGGGAAGAGTGGAAATTAATCAGTCTGTTTCTAATCACATCACTTGACTGTGTTTTTAATTCATATACTTCATTCTGTGGTTCTTATTAAATAGTAAAGCCTCCTCTAAGGTAAATCTAAAGCCTGTAACTTTTTGAAACCCATTCATCAGAGCAACAGTACAGTACGGAAATAGTTTACCATCACCTTGATCAAAGGAACTATTTCAATCAATTGGTTCATTTTGCAGTTTGTTTTTTAATGAAATCTGGGGACATTTTTTTTTCAATCGCAATCCTTTATGTACATGGATTTTCCAACAATAGCAATTGCAGTTACCCCTCATTTGGGCAGCTTCAAACATAATTTCTACCCATACTTTGTGAATTTTTTCTTAACGTTGTGTCCAGCTATGCATTCATGCCCCAGCATGCTCTTTTTTAAACTTGGAATATTTGGCAGAAAAACAAATTCCTCATTAGAGTGTTGACATCTCTTATTGAAATTCTTTAGGGTTCTGATTAATAGCTGAGTTCCGGTGTACAAATTTGAAAGATAGCAGATATTTCATATAGGGGTGTGCAGCGTACCAATTCTTCAAGTATCTTTAATGGAGCAGAATTCTTCAAATATCCATTGCTTGTGAATATAGAATGTCAAATTTCATTGAAATTAATTGGAAAATATTTGAAGGTGTGGAGCTCAGAACTACAACAAATGGCTGAGTTGGGTGACTTCAATTAAACACCCAGGTAACTTCCATAAATTAAACTCATGGGTGGGATTCATTGTTTACACACCTAATGAACTAATATACAGTCTATCGTCCATTTGAAATCATGATATAAATGTACATATTACTGGTTTACAAGATTTTCTTTTATCCAATGGATCCAAAATAAATGCATAACTTCTCACATACAGGAATTGTATTGGGGTGTGTGTGTGTGTGTGTGTGTGTCGGTGTGTGTGTGTGTTATATTGATATTCCATCTTCTGAGAATTGAAAAAGACCCTGTAAATGTGAGGTGATTGGACTCACTCTATTAAATATATTTGTAATACTCCAATTTGCATTTATTGCTTTGAGTTTGTAAATTCTACGGCTTAAATAACATCCTAATTTGGGATCTGGTTTCAGTTCATTAAATTTAAATAGAGGCAATACCAAGATGGATTAGTATTTTTTAAGAAAGAAAACTTTACTAATTTAAAGTACAAACTGCTGCAGAATGTCAAGTATAGAACACTATAAAAACTGAAGAGATTTGACGGAACTGTTTATATGCAACACAGAACTGAAGTGATTACTACTACAAGCAGCAAAACATGACAGCATAAATAGGAAACAGAAGAAAATAAAAGATAACTAGAAACTATGCAACTATATTGTTAAGTAGGGGCATAGTCCAGTCAACCATAAGCACTTTTAGTTCCACTAGTTTCATGGTTAATTGATTAATCTGATTCTAATACAATCCTGCTTGGTACCATTAATGCAAAATCTGGAAATCTACAAATTTAGATAAGGCTTAAAAATGTGTTCTAGTAATCCTATGGTTTAGTTCAGGGGTGTCAAACTCACATCATCACATTATCATCACATGACGTATTGTGACTTTTTCCCCCTTCTCTAAAATGGGGATGGGCGTGGCCAGTGCGTGATGCATCCGGCCCACGGACCGCAAGTTTGACACCCCTGGTTTAGCTTCCTAGCTTTAAGAAATGAGATCCTGGGTACTGAAGAAGATACAAATACTTACAACAGTTCATTTAGTAACTTACACTTAACTTACAACAGTTCATTTAGTAACTGTTCAAAGTTAGAACATCACTGAAAAAAGTGACTGGTGACCATTTTTTTCACACTTAACAACCATTGCAGCATCCCAACAGTTTCAGTGTCCTGGGATCATGCGATCATCTTTTGCGATCTTCCAACAAGCAAAGCCAATGGTTAAACCAGACTCACTAACTTAACAATTGCAATGATTCACTTAACAAATGTGGCAAGAAAGGTCATAAAATGGAGCGAAACTCACTAAAGAAATGTCTCATTTAGCAACATAAATTTTGGGCTCAGTTGTGGTTGTAAGTTGAGGACTACCTGCATAAATTCAAAAAGTAATTGCTGGACTGTCACCAGATAACTCCATCTTCCCAACCTAAGGTTTTCCTTCTTAGCTTGAGAATATCAGCTTAAAAAGCACAACACAGCCTCATTTTCCCCCTCCCCAGCTGCCACAAAAATCACAAGAGCAAAAGATTTGGTGTGTTTTCACTTTTGAGGCATTGTTGACTCCTGACAACTGCCTAGATTAATCCCTGCAGTTTTCTTGGCACGGTTTTAGGGAAGTGGTTTCTTTTGCTTGCTTTCTAGTATTGGCGGAAAAGTGATTTGCTCCAGAATGTTTATAAGCCTTTGTGGGACTTGAACTCCTGGTGTCCTAGTTTCTAGTCTGGTGCCTTAGTCACTATACCAGACTGGTGCAGAAATTCAGCCAGACTGAGTTGAAGCTTTATTCCAGATGCAGTTTAAAGGTATCAGCTCCACAGATAGCCACTGAATCTGCTATTTTGTGTGCAAGTTGCCAATCCAAGTTTCATAGGGTTCATAAGATTATTCTTAGACTTGAATTTGCACCTACACTGGGAAAGACAAATGGAATTGTGCATTTGAACCACAAACTTATCCTTGTGACTTTCACTTAGAAAAGAGCAATGATATCTTATGGTAATAATTACTGACCCCAGCTTCTTTTGAGTGGTATGAGGTTTTCCCAACAACAGTAAAACATCTAATAATTTTCCATCTTCTTGAGGAGAAACCATGGCTCTTTTCACACAATTTGAAGGACCTAATTAGTAGGTTAGTTGAAGAACTTGCAAATCCATTGCAATGTCAGATTTGGAGCCTGTCCATAGCACAGACAATCCTAAAATAACATAGCGGGATTGATTCTTGCAAACTGACATGCTAAAACTTGGCATTAACATAAAATGCCCACCAGACTTGAACTAAAACTGTACCTAGAAGAAGCTTTTTGGATGTAATACCTAAATGCCTACTTCTTTTATTTTTTAAAAAAACTGAATTCTTCCTTTATAGAAATATAAATTTTCCTTGGCAGACAGAAAGAGAAACTGCTTTTCATTTTTAAAATGTGATTTTTTACTTTTTTACATGGTCCTACAAAATTACAATAAGAACTGTCTCCATTTTAGCTTCAAAAAAAAAAAGGAATAACCAAAAAGTCCGTGAGAACTGATGTACTTCTGCAAGTAATACCATTGTGTCTACTTCTACCCTCTACTTCCTGTCTGTTCTGACCCAGCCTTAGCAGAAGCAAGAAACAAAATCCTTGTCATGAAAAAACCCTCTTTATTTACCTCTTGTAAATTAATTGCATTCACCCATCGAAAAGTCCAGGCAATAGTCCTTCAAAGAGTTAACGGAAGCAACAGACCTTATCAGTTCCTTGCGATAATTGTAAGGCCATGAGCTCCCAGCTGAAAGGCTGCAAATTAAGTTCTGGCAAGAAGTCTCTGTGGCACGAAACACGATGAGCAAAATCTTCAGAAAGACGAACAGTTGTCTCCTACGACAACTACTCCCCTTTCCTTCTATTTATTCCCCAGCCAGGGAGGGGCCATTCAGCGTCCAGGTGTGCTTTGCTTCCCAAGTCATCTCCTTGACCTCCGTTGTTCCCCTCTCCTAACAGCTCTCCACATATATGCATCTGAAACAGGCCCCAGCTGTTCTTCCTCCTCACTCATATCAGCCTCCAAAGGCAGCTGCCTCTCCGGTGACTGGGAAATGTCAGACGGCCCTGGCTCTATCTCTACGCCCAACACAGAGCATCCATCAGAGCCTTCCCCAGACTCCAGAACTGGCCCAAGTTCCTCCCCAACCTCCTCATTGTCCGATTCTGCCACCAGCTCCACTGACAGCTAGTGGGCCACACCATTGTCATTAAGCCAGTTGGCCATTTATGAGATGATCCAACTTCCTAACCCATAACTGCTAAGCTTATTGAAGAGATTTGTAGTGAGAGACACAAGGATATCTAATGGCTAAAAAAGAAATCAGGTTGGAATTTCAACCATATGATTAAAGGCCTACATTTTATTTTGCTCACAATGAGCCAAGCTAGGATCATGCAGGTGTAGCTGCCATTTTGACTTTTTTGTTTAACCCTCCCATAGACATCCTGAGTGTGACATTGTCAAAACTTTTCTAAAGTCCAAATATACAATATGGACTGAATCACTTCTATCTTTTACAGAAATAATGAATACTCATCCAACAACATTTCCCTCTCTCTTTCATACACATCCATAAAACTATCTATACCCATGGACATCACAAATACCCCCACCTTTCCCTGTTTGTTTTCTATCCCATTCTATTCATCCTCTCTTCTTTCACTCCTTTAGCAAATAGCAATAGCACTTAGAATTTCAGTATATACCACTTCACAGTACTTTACAGCCCTCTCTAAGTGGTTTACAGAGTATATCCCCCCCCAAAAAAATCTGGGTCCTCAGTTTACCGATCTTGAAAGAATGGAAGGCTAAGTCAACCTCGAGCTGGTGAGGGTTGAATTGCTGGCAATCGACAGAATTAGCCTGCAATACTGTATTCTAACCACAGGGCTACCATGGCTCTTACTTACCTTTCAGTCATTTTTATTCAGATGACTCTCGGATGAGATTTTGGGATTTTTTTTTTACTAGTAGGTCATAGCAGATTCAGCTGTCCTGGCAGTGGTTACTCTGGAGATGGGGTCAAAAGCGATTCAATGGTGGATGAAAGATCAGGATGCAAGTCCTACCCCATTTGAATGTACGTGCGTCTTCAATGCAGTACAACGCAGCAATGAGCATTGCAATGCTCCGTCCACCATCTTGCTGAGTTTGACAATCACTTCTCATTTTCAAAACGGGCAAATCCCTATTAAGTAATCAGATCAGTTTGCCTTCACTATATTTGGCCACATTTAGGACTGGTGATCTATCGAGTCACTCCGAATTCTACAGAGCACTATATTTCAGGAAGCTTTACCATCTGATATTTTAGCTTCTCCTCCTCCTCCTCCTTTTTTTATTGCTGGGCATTAAATTCCCAGGTGACTGATAAAACCCTGCCTCCCTCATATTCATCTGGTATTTTCTCCCTGTCATCAAGCAGAGAAAGAATAATCACTTCAGCTTTTCCTGGTTTCAAAAACAAAAAACAGCTGTGCTGAGAAGCTGTAGTCAGATAACATGAAAATGAGAAATTAATCACTTGCCTAAGTATACTGTAAACAGCAGGCTTGATAGAACATTTATCATCATTTTGCCTTCTGCTTACTTAAGGAGAGAGTGGGCTTAATTGCTTTCCCAGGACTCTTCCTTCCCCTCCTTCTCCTAATCTATAAAGAAACACAGTAAATGACTCTCAAAACTAGCCTTCAGTTTGTCAGTGAAGTGGCAAACTCAAATGATCCACTCTTCCCTCTCCCACCACTTCAAATCTCTTGACAATTACTGTGGCCACAGTCTAGACCAGTTGGAACAAAGTTCCAAATTGATAGGTCATGAGTAGAGCCTTGGTCCTTTAATAAAAACAAACATAAAGTTGTCTCTGGGGAAGGTAGCATCTTGATGCAGAAAGGACCAAAGCAGAATGCAGAAAGTAAATTGCTGTTGAAATAAAGATTGGTTATTCTAACTACACAAAATTCATAGAAATTGACATTTTTTTAGATTGAGATAAGGAGACCTGTGGCTCAGTGTGGCTCATTTGTGGGCTGCTGGGACCTGTAGTTCAACAATAACTGGAGACCTAGACATTTTTCACTTCTGGTTTAGATACAGAGCAAATATTCACCTGGTCTAAGGCTAGGATAGCATATGCCATAGTCAGGGATGGGCTTCAATTTTTTTAGCAACAGGTTCACTGCCCTAATGACTGGCTGGTTGGACGTGGCTGGTTGGTCATGTGATTGGGTGAGCATGGCCAATTCAACATCACTTCTTTTGCCCTAATTACTTGAATAGTAAAATGTTTGAGATTATTTTATTATCTAATGATATTGATTTCTCTGCAAAATAACTAAAATGCCATCAACTTAATTACATTCA
>JANHFL010001059.1:54744-85387 GCA_032468155.1 Oxyrhabdium leporinum
TGGGGGTTAAAAATGAAAATGTATAAAACTTTTTTCAATAATAATAATAAAAAAAGAACTACCGATATCTACCATTGTTGCAACAGTTCTACAAATCTGGGTAAAGAATTTAACTATTAAAATCCCTATCAATATAATCTTCTCCAAAAAGCAAATTATATCGCCATAAATTTCACCAGATCATTCACCAAACATATCAAAGTGTCAAATACCAAATTAACTATTAAAGGCAGAGAAAGGGCATTCTTGACAGCTCATCTTCATTATAGAGGAGATAGTCCCAAGACTAATGACTTAAGCAAGAGGAATTAAAGTAGTATTTTTTTTCTAAAATCAAATTATGATGTATGAATTATTAAAGCATATACAGTATCTTCTCCTGTAATCGTTTTACTAAGGTGGCTATACCAAAATCTTGGCATCAATATTTAACTAAGATATTGTTTAATAACTCACACAATTCATAAAACCTTTTTCTGCTTTCAAAATATTTTTTTCATACAATTATGTTCAGAAAGCTCCCTTTTTCATGGAATTCCTCTGATAGAATAGGAGGCATGCTCTCCTTAATCTTTTTTTTTTTTTTTTTACTATTTTATAGGTATTCTGTCCAGTCTAAGCCTGTTTTGGATTTCATTGCTTCAATCGTATCAATATCTCTTCAATAATAGAATCCTCTATTTCTAGAAAATTCATTCCATTTTTTTTTATATAAAGCACCCATCTGCTCAATATGTCTGTCAATGTGTTCAGAATGTAAATCAGTATAAAACATTAATGAAAATTCATGTCATTATAATCACTGTGAATGATCCCCAAGGAATATTTTATTGTAAGCATTATTTTGCTCTTTTTTTTTAGTTGTTGCAAATGAGAAGCCAAACATTAACCAAATTTTTCTCTCAGTTTCAAACTTCCAGGGTACAACTTTAAGCACACCTCTAGATACTTCCTTTAATTCTGCAATTAATTCCGCATCATTCTTTAATCATGCAACTCCCGCCTATTTTTTCCCCTCTAGAAATAAAAGTAATTTTCTCACCAACGAGAAATGTTCTAAATGTATCTAGGCAATCTGTAGAAGAGGTACAGCAAATGGCCTTGGGGGATAGGAAGAATCACTAAAGAACAGATAGGTAAAAGTAACCTACTTTTGGGGCAGAAATGTATTTTATTTTATTTTATTTTATTATTTTATTTTATTTTATTTTTTAATTTAGTTTAATTATTTAATTACTTTGTTTTATATTTTTATTTATTTTATTATTTCAATTTTATTTTATTATTTATTTTATTTTTTATTTATTTATAAAATTTATTGGCTGCCCATCTTACCATAGGGTAACTCTGGGCAGCTTACAATTACATATACAGTTACAACATAAAATGTTAAAAGGAACATTAAAACCAAGGACACATCGGGAAGGTGGAGGGGAGTGGGGGAGGGAGGTAAAATCTGTTATTACTCAAACAACTACCTCCCTTGTGTTGTTTTCTCACTGGGTCTCCAAGCCAACTGCCACAGCCACGTCTTTAGGCCCTTACGACAAGATAGGAGGGTTGGGGCCAACCTCACATCAGGTGGCAAGATGTTCCAGAGGGAAGGAGCAACAGCAGAGAAGGCCCTCCTGGACCCCGACAGCCAGAATAATCTGGCTGATGGGACCCACAACAAGCCTCCTCTGCTGTCCCAAGTGGGACAGACCAATCCCAGTGGGGTGAGATGGTCTCTCAAATAACCTGGACCCATGTCATGAAGGACTTTAAAGATCTCAGAGAAACTCATCCCTATTTCACACAAAGATAAGTAGAGGGGGGAGGAAATGTATTCAGACTCATAAGATTCTGCTACTATAACTTTGCAATAAAAGTAACAGTGATTTCCATGATATTGGTTTCCTAGTCTGGTCTATCTTAAAAAATTGACCCAGTCCTTATGTTAATTAATCCTTTTATTTGAACAAAAAAAACAGAAACATCCATGCTCATCACTTGATGTTGTTGCTATTGTTGATCATCTAGTAGTGATATTAAGATGCTAGTTCCTTCTGGCTGGAGCTTTTTTTGCTTAATTCATTGGTATTACTGCCAGAATTTGAAGAGAATTTGTAACTGAAAGAAGAAAACATTTTGAATTAAATTAACTAACAGCGAAGATATTAAAAAATAATCTTCACCATGATGTATGTGGTTGCTAAAAGTAATCTGTATTAGTAGAAATGTTAGTTTGCATTCCTCAATGTCTCCTTGAAGCATTCCAATATTGGAGACTATTTTTTTCTCTTAAAACTACACCAGATCTAACAATGGATCAAAAAATAAATTAAAATCTCCAGCTACAATGAACCGGTCCAATAGTAGCCCAAAAGATTTACAAAATACGTAGAATATCATGTTTATTTTTAGTTGAAAAAACAAACAAAAAACTTTATCCAAACCATCTGACTAACCTCATTCTTAATTGCCAAAACTGGATCCAAAATCTCTTTTTTTTAAGCTATACAACATTAGACTATATCTGTTCTTGCAAATTTCAGAAGTTCATTCATCTGGTTCAGATCATCCCAGGTTTCTGAGGGGAGAAGCAGGATTGTCAGGGAGATTTATGTTTCTTGCAAAAACAGAACTTCAGATTTCAATGTCTTCAAGTGTTTTTCTTTTAAATATTCTTCCTCATATATATACTTCACAACTGTTTAATGTTCCATAAGACTTCCATTTTTCAAAGTTGCAGAGAGTCTTTTTCCACTCCTGAGAATGGAATCATTGATATCAGTCCCTTGCAACTGGTTGGCTAATAAATTTAAATAAACAAACAAACACAAACAACAAATATAGATACATGAATGGAAAGTGATTTATGCGCAAACTATTTCAGCTAATCTTAAATAATTTGGACATACTATTATTTTAACCATATGCCCCATATGCTCCTTTTCTATCTAGATTGAATGACATTATATCGAAATCTAGGATAGACAGGAAATGACAATGGCTCCCTTCCAAGTTCCAACACATTAGACAGAGCTATTTTGACGCCTGATACATCACAATCCTAGCAAGGGCAAATAACAAGTTTTGAATTACTAAATAATTTCTCATTTGACTGCTATTATGTACTCATTCAGATATTTCTGTTCTGAATGTCCATGAAAAGCTGCCATGATCTAAATCAGAGGCCCCCAACTCCTGGACCACGGCCCACTACAGGGCCTTGAGCTGCTTGGAACTGGGCCACTGAAGTGGTGGGCAAGCATACGCAAGCATCCTCATTTGCACGAGCAGTGGGCAAGCGCATGCACGCAGGTTCTATTTGCACAAGTGGCCACTCACGCAAATGGAGCTGCATATGCACCACTTGCCTGGAGCCACCCCCTCCCCCTCCCCCCCAGCCAGTCTGCAAAGCCAGACAGGTTGGGGAATTCTGATCTTAGTGAAACAGCTCTTGAAAACATGTTTTCACAATGAGGTGTAGTGATTTATTTAGTTTTAATCTTGCACCTATGGAAAATTGAAAGATTTTTTCCCCCCTCTGAATCCTTAACTTTAAATTCAGCTCTGTTCTTCTTGGCAAATCACTAACAATGCTTTTCTTCTTGCCCAGTTTAGTACTTCTAGGCTTTTAATCTATTCCTCATAAGATTCAGTTAAAGTTAGTTGCTGCTTTATAATATATATATTAAAATCATTGTATTTTTTCTGAGAGATGTCTGTTAATAGCTTATAGATTCATCAGCAACTTAGCATTCTTGATGTTTCTTACTATTAAATCAGAAGGGATCTCTGGAATTAAATTTGCCATCTGAACATTGAACATCTGAACCAGAGTTTCAGTCAAAGTTCTTACCTCTAAGGGGAAGTTGTAAATTTTTCACATGAAGCCATGCTTCCCAGTGCCACAACAGCTTCTCCAGATGTCATAGCTGGGACAACTGTAAGGGAATGAGGGTAATGAGAAGGCTGATTTTTGTACTCATGAGGCATGTTACCTTCCACAAATGCCAGAAGCAGCAGAGAACAATATAATTAGCATTTTTGCTTACTATTTTTTTTTTTGCAACAGTCCAGAATTTAGTTTTCATAACTCTTGGGAGAGAGAGAGAGAGAAAAAGAAACAAATTGCTGTTTAACAGATTGCTCTCTTTCTAGGTATTTCCTCCAGACCTTGAAGGGGTGATAAATAATACAGCTTTCAAAGACTTTGAACTACCTTTTCAATGTTATAAAAGCAGCTTTTTAAAATTATACAATGTTTGAAACAATTACATAATAGTAAACCCGCTTGGTACAGAAATGAGTCGATAAACCCAAATTATTTTCCTTCCCTTGTCTACAGAGATTCTCAACCATCCAAGTTATGGTGGTCCCAAAGGTGCTTTTCCCAAAAGGTAACTGGACTTTCTTAGTTTTTGTTTGTTTGTTTGTTTGTTTGTTTGTTTGTTTGTTTGTTTGTTTGAAACATTTTGCTTCTCATCCAAGAAGTTTCTTCTTTGGTTCTCCTGTCTTTATTTAGACCAGAGACTGTGTGACTCTTGCTAACAGAAGCGAAATACCAACAAATTTTGGAACAGGATTTCCACTCTTCTCCCAAAAGTTGAAAAATCCTTCCACAGTTTTATGCTGATGCAACTTTTAGTCTTGGTGTTGACTGATTATACTGCTGTCCATTTATTTTTCTGACCTTGCTTTTCAGAATTTAGCCATTTAAAATGAGATTTCTCTCATGCTCTCTTAAATATTGCACAATTTCAAGCAATTACTTTACAGTGAAATCACTTCTACTTAAGATCTGGTTAACGTATATACTTCCAATACCAATTTCCTTAAAGACTTGAAACAAATTTAACATTACGTGATAGAAGTTTCATTTGGTAAACTTAATTCCCATATTAATTGATGTTACAGCTCATCACCCATAGTAATGTTTCTAGAATCTTTCCCCTATTATCTTTATACTGGCACTTTGAATTTATTTTTGACATTCGAATTACTAAATGGAATAGGAAATAAAGAGCAGGAGTTACATTAGCTGATGAAGGCAGGAATGAAAGTGACATTACTTCTTTTCACACTTGGCTCTGACACTTAAAAAAAATATTAGTCATTGTGGCTTATTTTCCATGAGATCTGGTTTTTTTTTTAATTTGGTTAAATTGCTAATGAAGTTTCAGGAGGAATTGATGAATTTCTCCCTTCCATTTTTCGCCCCAGAAATCCTTTTAATAAATTATATTTAGTGATTGTTTTTATGGCTTTAGCCCTTAAGCAATGTCTGAAACTTTGTTATGTGTTAACAAAGAAAGGCAGAAGATTAAAAGAGGGCCTCAAAGCCCACCAAAGATCCTTGGCAAAACTCATGAACCTCCAAGCTGGACTGGATGCTGAATTTGCAACTGCAGGCACTTTTCCCCACAAAACACATGAAAGCTTTCAAAGAATGTGTTGAGATTAGACCTGCTACATAAGAATAAAGCCAAATTAAAAGAGGTATGGTTTTTATTTCTATCCTGGAGACAATACTGGAAAAGAAATTCCAGAGAAGATGTGAAATGGTATTTCCTTTCATCAAATTAGGGCTACTGACTGTATTAGTATAAAAGCATAAAAACAAACCCTAAGGTATATCTCATCAGCCACATGTTGAACTCAGTTTTTTTGCTGAAAAGAATGTTATGTATATACACATCTGCCTAAATTCTTCCATGTCTTGAGTGAGGAACCTCTAGCAGGGAAATACTGAACTGCAATTTCCAGAAGCCCATCCATCATTCTTCAAAGTTGAGGGATCCTAGTAATTGTGTTTAACATCTGAAGAACTGGGGCTTCCTTACCCAACTCTGTGTAATTGAAAAATCCTGATTTCATAATCCCAAGTCATGTGGAAGTACATATATACATAGCTTTATAACACTGCCTGAATTTACGTGTATTTATTTCATTGTTTAATTTGGATCTTGCCCTAACTCTTTGACATTTAGTTGAGAAATACTCTGGAACCTGTTCAGCCCTCTATGCGGACTTCATTGATTTCAGATTGCCTTCAATTTCATCTCAAGATTTAAATTATGGGAGAAATGGAACTTGTCCTTAATGGATAGACAGTTGCTCATGCTCGTCTACAAGCTTTGTGAAAATTCTTGGATGAAGGTGCAGAATAATATGCATGGATGTTGCCCAAAAATATCCCAGACAAAAGAGAGGTGAGACAAGGGTGCATTCTAGCTCTTCTCTTTTCATCTATTCATCAACCTCCTCATTGATAAGTTGAACAATTCATCCCTCCATCCCTCCAAATTGGGAAAAAGCTATATACATCTCTTCTTCTGTATGCAGATGATGCAGATTGGCCTGAAGTAAGCACTTTAGAGATTTGCTGACCACTATTGAAAAGAAATGCTAGAAATCAAGGATTCAGAAACCAAGTTTATGGCATTTGTCAAATACCCTCAAGATATATGTCTGGAGGCTAAACATTTAATAATACAACCCAAGACATTGAACTATCCAGGAATTGTTTTCCATTCCACAGGCATTGGTAAATCTAATGTTGACCATATCATCTTAAACAGTTTCAGCTGTATAATCTTTCTTATTCTCCAAGAGAATCCAACACATATCTTCTCAAAGTCTTCTTGGCCAAGAGAAGCTCAGTTTCTCTCTGGAATCCAATAGGGCCTTAACAGGTCATAATTTCCCCCCTTGCAAAAGAGTCTAATTTAAGTTCCTGAAATATGTCTTCCAAATAGCCTCCTGTGTTCTAAACATGGTGCTTCATTGTGAAACTAGCCTACTCAAAATCGATCTCTCTCTGTGGATTTACATCCTTTCACAACGGCTTAAACTTTAAAAAAAAAAACTCAGCTGGCTGGGTTCCTTTTAATTATGACTGACAGCTTCTAGTTTTCCTGGCACCAAGTGCTACATAAAAAATCCTTTGGCTTCTCTTGAGCAGCCATCACCCTGATTAACTCTTTAGGGACTATATGTCGCCTTTGCCCCAAAAGGTCTGCTTGAGCCATTCTGCAGAGCTACATACTTCAGTTTCTTAACAATCCCTAAGCTTAGAAGGGCATTTCCTTTGGCTGCATGCAATGCCCTTCCAACAGCAGTCAGTGAGGGGAGATAAAGATTATCTTTGAGCAAAGATTGTGCCCATGTGGTTCAGGAGCAATTGAGATACTGGAACAACACATTATATTGTGCAGTTCTCTCTATGCTGACATTTGTCAGAAATTACTGTTCCCACTCTTCACCAAACACCTTGGTTGCACCGATTCCTTCTACCTGAAACCATAATTCTCTTCAAAGAATGTCTTAGACATTCTTCATTCGGAACTGTTTCAAATGCTTCTGTCCACTTAGTCACTATTCCATATCATTATATTATGTACTTACTGTCAATTGATTCTTGCTTCTGCCTTATTCTCATTCATATTGCCAGAGTCATTTTAACAATATAGTCACTATAATTGAATTCTAACTTTTCATTTGCAAAATATAATCACTCCTTATGCATTCTTTATACATCACATTTTGTTTAGATATAAATTTGTATTAATTACAGTTTTCCATGGATTTAACTATTATGGCATTTCTACATTTTAGGTCGGTAAGTTTACTATTCTATTACAATCATTTAAATACTTTATTCAAATTACATAATACCTTACTACATTAATTTTTAAATCTCAAATTCTAAGGGGTAACTTATACTTTTAGTTTTATTGCTAGATGATTTTTGTAGCTTGTTTTATTCCAGTCAAATTTTGTGCTGTATAGGCTGCGCTGACATTTGGACAGTTAAATGGACTTTATTTTTCCAAGATCTGTTTTTTTTCTGGCCAATAAATGAAATAAAATGACAGAATGACCGACAATCTGCTAATGAGCAAAAAATCCACACAACCCCCCCCCATCCTATTAAAAAAGACTTATACTACTGAGATGATTGGTAGTACGTTTCAAAACACTTTTTCTTTGAAAAAACCTATGTTAAAAATTTGTTCCAATGAGTTTATTTGCAGTTGGTGAGGGTGAACTCAGGCGCCTTTGGATTCACACATAAAGACAATAGACAGGCTTGTTCCGTTATACTCACGAAAAATCAGCAATTTTAACAAATATTCTCTCTTTGAGTAGTTGTTTGGTGATAAATGGTTTAAGTCATCCAAATTATTGAATCAAAATCCCAATTGCTCTTAAATAAATAAGCATAGGTTTTTCACACTGTCCACATTGGGGCCACTTAACACATCTGAAATATGGGCAGCCTGGATGAGTGAAGTAAATCAACAGTAATTTTCTGGGAAGCAAATTATCACCACCCCATGTAGTTCATAAGAATATGTCTTTTTTTGTTTCCTGGTAAGGCTCACTTTAAGAAAATTACAGGTGGGAGATCCCAAATATTTTATTTTCTATGAACAAATGAATTTTAAAATAGGCATGATTTAGATTTGGTTTACTTCTAAAAGTCATTAGAAGTTTTGAATTAAACCATTCCTTTAAAAAAAATATTAAAGATGGAACAGGGAGATTTGGTGGGCACCAAAAGAGAAATCGCCAGAAGCTCTTTGGTATCCACAGATGCCAAGATTTATATTTTTGCTGGTTGCTGAAACAGCACCATGGAATGAGACCACCATAAACAACTTCTGAGGAATTATTGTGTGGTTTTAAAGGAAACTTTGTCCCAATAAAGCAGAAATCTTGTGAGCATTAGGAGGAAAACCTATAAAACTCAGCTGCTTGCTTCTGACTGGATTTAGCCAAGAAAGTGCTGAATGTTATACTTCTGAACACATGAGTATTTTATTCTCATCATTGAGTAAGAACAATCAGCTCTCCAGCTGAATCCATAAGGGAGGTTAATTCTGAAATCTCTCTCTAGCCAGTAGCCAAAGTGAGCATAAATGCCAGTGAGAAGTCCAAAAGTCTGGAAAAAGTTTTGCTCAAGAAATGTTCTGTAAACTTATTTTGTAGTGGAATAAACGTGGGAGGTTTCTCAAAATATAAATCAGTCTTGGAGTTATATTCATCTTAATCACATTTAAGTTATCCCAGATACTCACTGGGATTCTAGACCATCTGGCTATTCTTATTTTATTTGCATCAAAGCAGGGGATAATTTGAAATTTACTAGTTGAGAAGGGTTTCTGGGAATATAAGAATATAAGATAAACAAAAGGAATTAGATCATAACTTAAAGCTCCAATCTTTATATTTTTTTATTGCAGTAAGTCAATAGCATCAAATTTGATTTATCTCGACTTATAAAGAATCCAGACTGTTTCCCAAGCTCATGTATAAATGACATGGCAGAAGAACAAGGCTACCTGGTCTATTTATGAAACAAATAATCGCAAAACTGATGTTATACCTTGCACTGTAACTTTGTTAACTTCTATTAGTGAAAGTAAGAATTTATAAAACCAGATTAGAAAGAAAAAGAGAAATAAGGCATCTTTGCCATGAACCTTGACATAAATTTAATTAGGAATATGACATATCATTAACAATCAGGTACGATTTTGAATAAATTGGATAAATAATAGATTAGAATAAATACATTGAATAAATAGAGTAGAAAAATACAAAGCTCAGGAGACATGAAAATAAGCCAGAACTAGCTTCAAAAACTTCCAGGAAGTTATAAAACCTTTTCTCAATGTCTAAATAAATTGTAACTGCTAGGTTTTATCAATTTTGAGTTAAAGCAACTATACCCATTAAAAATCTGATCTTATCAATAGCTTAACACTCTTGAATAAATCTACTTTAGGTTCACTACAGTTGGAAGAGTCCTATATTTTGTGTAGACCAGGGGTGTCAAACTCAATTTCATTGAGGGCTGCATCAGGGTTGTGTTTGACCTTGGGGGGGTTGCAGGGGGGAATATGACCATTTGTGTTGGGGGCGGCCCGAGCACTCTATCAGTGAAAATGAACTCCTGAGGTTCACTAGAGTTGGAAGAGTACTATATTTTGTGTAGACCAGGGGTGTCAAACTCAATTTCATTGAGGGTTGCATCAGGGTTGTGTTTGACCTTGGGGGGGCAGGGGCGAATGTGGCCACTTGTGTCGGGGGCGGCCTGAGCACTCTGTCAGTGAAAAAGGACTCCTGAGCTCCACTTCCAGCTGCGATGGCCTCCTGCAACCTTCTGCCAGCAAAAACGAAGCTCAAGATTGGCCCCACATGGCCATTGTAATCTCCGTTTTCAGCTGCGATGGCCTCCTGCAACCCATGCGGCCCTCCTGAGCTCTGTTTTAGCTGGCAGAGGCACTGCGGGCCAGTCTTTCACTGTTTCCAGGGTGGCTCCATGGGTCAGATCTAAGCACCCATGGTGTAGACCAGAATAGTTAAAAGAATCTTAGAATCCACCAAGGAAGAAAGGCCTAGAATTACAACATTTAGTAGACGTCTTGTTTGATTCAGGAATAACTGTTATATTTGCCTCATAAAAGCAACAAGGCAGAAAATTTGGAAAAACTTGAATGTATACCTTGAGTAAAATAGATAAAAGATTAGTATTGTTTTTATAATGATCTGCAGGAAAAGTGTCAGGACTAGTCAGTTTCTCCCAATTTTATACTTTGAATAGCAGTGACCGTTTCTTGAAAAAAAACCACCTTGATTATGTGATAAATACAGGAGGACCATCATATTCTTCCAAAGCCTGCTTTCCCCACTCCATATGCAGAAACTGATCAGATTCTTTCATATTTGCATTATTTTGCCATCTGTCTCTAGCCTTAAGGGGGCAGCACAGTGGCTCAACATTTAAGATATTGGGCTTGTTGGCTGGAAAGCCAGCTGCCCAGGTTTGAGACCCAGGCACCACACAACAGAGTGAGCACCTGTCCTC
This sequence comes from Oxyrhabdium leporinum, assembly GCA_032468155.1. Lineage (NCBI taxonomy): Eukaryota > Metazoa > Chordata > Lepidosauria > Squamata > Cyclocoridae > Oxyrhabdium > Oxyrhabdium leporinum. Next base: position 65,609 of record JANHFL010001059.1, read on the forward strand.
TCCTCAGCTCCTGCCAACCTAACAGTTCAAAAGCATGGACATGTGAGTAGATAAATAGGTACCACTTTGGTGGGAAGGCAACAGTGCCCTGTGATGTCATGCTGGCCACATGACCATGGAAATGTTTTTGTTCAGTGCTGGCTCAATGTCCTTGAAATGGAGATGAGCACCAGCCCCTATAGTCAGCAACAAATAGTGGAGTTAAATCCACAGGGACTCCTTTACCTTTACTCTAGCCTTAAGGGAACAGTACAGCAAAATTATCTTGGTAAATTCAGGACAGGATCCCCAACATGACCTTCTGACTTCCTTTCCCTTTCCCTTGCTTCTTCTAATGGCAGGACTACCCCTGATCAACCCTCTGCCAAAATAATCATGGCAGAAAAGCATGGCGGGGCAAAAAATAGAAGTCGATGTTTTGCACCTCTGGATGAGTAGGCTGCCTTAATATATTATCTAGATAGTCCTTGGCTTACAAGGCCATTTAATGACTGTTTGAAGTTACAACAGCACTGAAAAAAGTGGCTTATGACCAGTTTTTACACTTACAACTGGTGCAGCATCCCCATAATCACATGATCAAAAGTTGGGCACTTGGCAACTAGCATGTATTTATAACAGTTGCACTAACCCAGGGTTATTTGATCACCATCTGTAATCTTCCCAGCTGGCTTCCAACAAGCAAAAGTCAATGGGGAAAGCCAGACTCGCTTAGTGACCACATGATTCACTTAAGAACTGCAGTGATTCACTTGACTGTGTCAAAAAACTTCATAAAATGAGACGCAATTCATTACTTCACTTAGCAATGAAAATTTTCGCTTAGTTATGATCATAAGTCAAAAATTACCTCTATTAGTTACACACCGATAGAAAAAAAGAAATATAAAGTAATCTGTGAGACAGATGTCTGTTTGTATATTTTTATGTATATCTCTGGTTGATTTGCAGTGCACAACCCAAGGCATGATTGTTCCCTGTGCATCTTGCTCTATATCCTCACAAGTCTTGAACTCTGCTCTGTTCCTACAAGAGACGTAACACAAGAGAACGATTGCCATTATCCTGCTTATTTTGACAGTTGTGTCTGGAATGCAAACATCACCTTGACAGATGCTAATAGAGTCAATCAGCCTCACATATCTTCTTCCCAACCTTAATGCTGTGGGCAATCAAAGAAACACTGAACATCTGGTTCTTCTCTCCTGATTGCCTCAGTAGCTGATTTAGTGCAAGCAAACAGGCAACAATTAGTCGGTACGGCTTGTGTCAAAAGACCCATCATGTTAATTCAAATTAAGTCAGGATAAATTGAATTCAATTGGCACCCATGCATTCCGGTATGCAGTGGTGTAAATTGCTGATTTGGGTGAGAGCCATACAGAGTTTGCTTTAAACGGAGGGAGGCATCCCTTCGGCCCTTGTTGTATTCTGAGGACATTCAAGGAAATGCATTCTTACAATTTCCCTAAGTACATATATTTTCCTCTCTAAAATTTAATTGAAGCGCTTGTTTTGAGTGGGGAAATGTCAGTAGGAGAATAACATTTAATGGCATGTACTTTAAAATTTAACATGCCATGTTCATAAGTGGTTGCTTTCAATATTTAACCAATTCTAAAGAATGATATAAAAATAAGCATTTTTTTTTTTTTAAAAAGCCTCTGGCTTCAACAGAACGATAAGAAAATGTCATCTAATGGTGGCATTTCCCTTGTAAAATGTTCAACCTACCTAAGACTTTCAAGAATGTCATTTATAATAACATTGTAAGATTCCATCCCGGACAAAATTCACACATTCATTCATTAAGCAGATAAACACAAGAGGTAGGTTTTTCATTGCAGATAAGTATGAATAGATGGTGGGGAACAAAGACATCTTGGGAGAGGGGGTGACTCAAAAGAGTTGAGATGATAATTGTGAGCATATAAGCAAAGCCCTGCCTTTTTTAAAAAACATGTATGTGACAGGTTATGCAAACATAAAAAAAGAGTAGGACTTGGAATGTGAAGTTCTGTTCACCAGCTTGACTTTTGACACTTTGGACTCCTTGGGTGGGGAAGCACATTAATGGCTGCCATTAAGTTATTCAAAGTTTTAGGTATGTTGCTGTTTAATACCCGGCCATGTGTGTATAAGATTTCAATCTTTGATTCTATACCAGCTACATTTCTAAAAACATGGTACCCATTCCTTACTTGACCTTTAATGTTCTAGTCTAACACAATTAGAACTGGGTTGTATCTCTTTGGAGGGCCCTGGAAGTCTCTACTGCTTAACATCTTGGACAAAGTAATCCTTTGCAGGAACTTTCTTGGTTTGTCATACCCTGAATGATAGTTTTTTACCTACTGGTTGGAAAGACTGGTTAATCAAGACATGGTATGGTTTCTCAATACCAGTTTTAGTTACTTTAGACTTTGATAAAAGTATAGAAGAACTCTAAGAAAGGGCCTGGGATTCTTAGAGTAAGTCTGCTCTGTCCTTCTGAGCTCTCCTTAGCTTTTTTTTTTTTTAAAAAAACAACTCAAGCACATTCCACACAAGAGGTCTTTTCCTCTTCCCAGATTGATTCACTAACCATCAGGGTGACAATTAGAACACATTTCAACCTCTCATATGAAAATTGCATTTGAATACATAGCTCATAGTCTGTTAGAACACCCATCCTGTACACTCACTGTGCAAATGGTGATTAAATCCTATAGCTCCTGTAATTACAAAATTTTATTTTCCTTTTGGCAAGAAGATTACTGATTTTTTTTAGTGACCAATTCTGAAATGTTAAGGGTAAATGGCATTTTTAAAAACTTGTTGCTTTACCCTAGATCACTTCTCCAACATGATCTATATTGATCCCAAGGGTTGATGGGACCATTTTCTCCCATTAATGGAGCAATCGTTGCCTTGACTTTTTTTCTTGTTTTTTTACATGTTGAAAGAAGCTTTTCTTGATATTTTTGACTTTTGTCGCAGAAGAATAATGAGATTCAGGAGAGCTATCAGTAGAATATCTTCCATGCACCTTCGTTTAATTCAGGAAGTTACAATTTCATATACTGATGACAATTTTATGTGGAGACTCCAGCTGAGACTGTTGAAAAATTATTGTGGGTAATTTCCACTTAAGTGGGCACCCAACACAGTCCCAATCAATCTTTCCATCCAGATCGGAGGAAGCACACACAGCTAGCAAAAAATATAGCTTGAAGTTTATTTATTAAATACCAGCAAAGTTGTTGTTTTTTAAAGCAGACAAACAATTAATTGGCAAAAAGGGACAAAAAGCAGACCAAAGCAGGGCCAGAGAGAAACACGAATAGGCAAGACTTTACATTATATCTACAAACAGAATTTTCTAGAGCCACCAGTAGTGATTGTGTAAAAGTCCTCAACATAATGCCTGTTGGTTATTCCAGCATGAAACTGTTTAATGTTACCTAATGGCAGCAGAATAGAGATGGACACTGGGTCATATTTCTTCTATTTCCTGAACGCAAAAAACCTGGTATGCAGGTGAGATCTTTCAATTTAAAATATTTTAAAGCTTTGGCTGAGAAAGGAGCTGGATAGCAATAGCAATAGCATTTAGGCTTACATACCGCTCCACAGTGCTTTACAGCCCCCTCTCTGTAAAGCAGTTTATAGAGTCAGCATATTGTCCCCAACAATCTGGGTCCTCATTTTACCAACCTCAGAAGGATTGAAGGCTGAATCAATGGTGCGAATCGAACTGTAGAACTGCCGGCAGCCAGAAGTCAGCAGAAGTAGCCTGCAGTACTGCATTCTAACCACTGTACCACCACAGCTCTGCTTCTCAGGGTGTTCCTGAGAAGCAAGGCAAAGAAAGCATTTAAGTGGGAAATTGAAATGAAGCAAACAAACAAACAAACAAATGTGGGAGACGACATTCAATGGAGAATTAGAATTTAAGCAATACTGATGAAATAGCAATGAAGAATTCCCAGGAAAGAGACTAGGAAATCCAATAGATATTGGGGACTGAATGGGGACCAAATCCACACTGGAGGTGGCTGCTAGATTGATGGCAGACTCCACCTCCCCCCCCCTTTGCTCTCTGCTCTCAGCCGATCTATTTTTTTTATCATATTGATGTCCTTATTCTCATTATGCTCTTTTGTTATTGTTTACTTTATTGTTCTATTATTTTACTGTTTACATGCCTTTTCATTCTTCTTCCTTTTTATTAGTATAAGCCATGGTGAGATAGAAAGTAAATGTAACACATAAATAAATAATAAATAAACACATGGGCTTTAAAATTGTGATTCTTTATCAGATGGAGGATGGCGTAGGGAGTCTTTGGAATAAGACTGGTGTTAACATCTAGCCTTACGGGGAGATAAGGAAAAGAAAAAAGGAAAAGGAAAAGAGAAAAGGAACTTAGAAGCCAGCCTGTATCTCAGGCTGAGATAGTATAGTAGAATAGAAAGTAAAGAGACTGGTATACTTTTCCATCCCAACATCCTGGTTTTCAAGAACTAGTGGTGGACAGAGCCTCTGAAGTTTGTAGAAAGTAGAGTAGATAGGAAGAATAGCTCCTCACCGTTATTTTGCTCAATCAGCTCAACGTGCTCCTTTCTTCCTAAAGCAGGGGCGTCAAACTCGCGACATCATAACAGCATCATGTGGTGTATTGGGACTTTTTTCCCCCCTTTGCTAAACTGGGCAGGGGCGTGGCCAGTGTGTGACACATCCAGCCCATACGGGCTGCGAGTTTGACAGCCCTGTCCTAAAGCTACAGTTTTCCTGGAGCTACAGAGTCAGCCATGTGGTTGTTCAACAAATCCAGCTTCCCTCATTGACTTTGCTTGTCAGAAGTCAGCTAGGAAGGTCACAGATGGTGATCGTATGACCCCAATGTGCTGCTGGTTGCCAGGCACCTAAACTGTGAAGATGCTCTGATGGTCATAACTGCGAAAACCTTTTGTAAGTCATTTTTTTTTCATTGCTATTGTAGTTTTGAATGGTCATCAAATGAATGGTTGTAAGTTGAGGTCTATCTATATGTCCACCGAATATGGGCTATTCAGAGGAGTGTGTGAGATATTACCTTCCCCACCGTCACGTCCATAATAGTCTTTCCAGTTCTGATTGAACTACAAGCATGCTATCTCACTTCTCTTAACATTTAATGGTGAGATTTGGAATCCAAACTCCTGGCACTTGTTCCATCTGTTTGTGCCAGACATTTCATTTGTAAGAGCAGCAAGGGCCTAACACTTGAGTGGAAAAAAGTCCTTTTACAAACAGGAGGTAAGACACGGATTCTCCAATATCACAGTACCAGGGGTGGGCTGCTGCATGGATGCAGAGGTTTGGACGAACCTCTTTCTCTGAGCCCTTTCCCTAAGCTATCACTAAATAACTCACCTTTCTGCCACCCCAGCTGCTCAGGTGAGCTCCGCACTGCCCCTGCTGCACTCACCAGATCTGCTTTCTTCATCAGCTGCCTCCCTCTAGCTTCGCAGGAGCCCCAATGAGGCACATGCGAGCAAAGTGAGCGCTCACGTGAATGCGCACGCACAACCAGCAAACCTCTTGCTACAGCAAGAACAACCCGTCTTTGTACAGTACATAACCTCATATCATCTCTACTACCTGTCCTGTTATGAAACTGAAAGAAAGAAGATATTTATGAGCAAACTGGGACCTTTGTTATACAGCAATCCAGCATTGACCCTAACATAATGTCTGCTTGCGATAATCCTTACAGCTAGGCAAGGGAAAAAGTTTTCCTCAAGAACACGGAGCATGGATACAGTTAGGATATATATCAGAAAACGTGGTGGACCAAAAGGTTGACTTCATATTAACCATAATAATATTCAGCTTTGCAATTTTAAAAAATAGACCAAATTGCCACTCACACAAATAATTGAGGACTGGGTTGGATTATATGGAAGTAAAGATTAGTTATCAAACACTATAAATTACAGACTGCGAATTATATAAAGCTTAGTTCACAGTACAAGATCACACAGAACAGCAGTTATTCTGGGTATGTGCTTAACAATATGTATTGTGTAGTATTATGGCAACAGAAGGTGTCGTACTGTGATTCAGTAACAGCTAAGGGTAACAGTTAAGGCCTCCCAAACCTTAATCATTGATGATAGAAGACACTCGGAAACCAAGGTGGAATTACTAATGGTTGTTTAGACTTGCATGTACAGCTTTTAGTAAATTATAATTCTTTATTTTTCTCCTAATGTCTATTGATTCTCTTTCTTCAGCACTTCATCAGTGCAATAAACATGGATAAACTATATCATTGCCTAGGTACATTTCAAAGCATAATCATGCTAGCAATTTGGAGAGAGAAAGAGAGAGAGGAGAGAGAGAATGAGAGAACTGCTTTTGGCTTGTTAGCAAATATCCCTTTCCAGAAAACTTTCTTATTGTTTTTCAAATTGCTTAACAGGTCAAAACACAGTCAATGAAACTTTTCTTGGTAGGGTGCCTAGCAAAGAGACAAACCTCCAACCATTTTGGCTCTGTTTATCCTGGATAACATCTACTACGGATGTATTCATTTATCCATTCATTCATTTTTAAGCCATCCAAGAATCACTCTCTTCTTAACAGTGTACAGATCTGTTAAATGCTAGACTCTCTCTCTCTCTCTCTCTCTCTGTGTGTATTTATATGTATATGTATATGTATGTGTATGTGTATGTGTATGTGTATGTGTATATATATGTGTATATGTATATGTGTATGTATGTATGTGTGTGTGTGTGTGTGTGTGTACACACATATATATACATAGAGAGAGAAAAAAAACAAACAACCAAATTGGCAGCCCTGACAGAGATAAAAATAACATCAGTGAAACACCCAACAGCATGATAGCAGCAAAATGAGATACAATTTGCTTCTTCTTATTGATAGCCACATGAAGATGTTGTCATCTCGATTTTTGCTGTCCTTCAGGAAATTCCCGTAATCTCGGGATCATTTGCTATTTGGATAAGATTGATAGGAGCTAAAGCCCAAAACCATGTATAGAAGGCAGGAGGGCTTCTGAGCCTAATGTAGGGGCAGGAGGGCAACCTAGGTAGGCATTAGAGGCAATTCTCAACTTGAGGATACTGCAACAGTAAAAGTGTGAAAAGTGGTCAGAAGTCACCTTTTCCAGTGCTGTTATAACTTTGAACAGTCACTAACTGAATGGTGGTAAATCAAGGATTAGCTGTCTACAGATTTTCTGTAGATAGAGCTATACATGTCTTCAATTCATTTTGGAGTCTTGACAACTACTTGGAATAAACTCGGAAGTTTTCCTGGGAAGATTTGCCTTGTCGCTGAGAAAGAATGACCGGCCCAAAATCATCCAGCTGACTGCATGCCTAAGATGAGACTAGAACTCACGTTCTCCTGGTTTTCAGCCTATAATGGCTCTCAGCCATTATAATTGCATAATGTTTCTTTTTCAGGCAAGCATAGATGAAAGTCTGGTAGTGCAAGGCCTGACAGGTAGTTATAAAGATGTACCTTTGCTTATCTCTCGCACACATTCTACACATTTGAGGGAGGAGAAAGCGTAAGAAAGTTTCTTTACCATGCTAATGCTTCAACAACAGCATTGCTGCCAAGCTAATGCCCTATTCATTGCAGGAAGATGGAATTCATAGAAGGTTTTTAATGAAAAAGTATTGCTTAATATTAAAGGAGCATCATTGACTAATCCAATCATTATACTAAGGCATGCTTTGTTTATAAGCAAATTTGCTGAATAAAACATACAACACATTAAGCCACTCCAAGGAGTCTATTATGGCACATTACGTACAAAGTTAGTTACTGAAATTAGCAGTTGTCATCATCCAGTGGAATAGCTTATTGTTTGAGACTAACACACAGTATATTTTTATTATGAAATCCTGCCACTCACACAAAAGATCTTTGAGAAGTTTGAGAGGAACAAAAACATTTTCACTGAATTTGTTTTTCTATGCTCATTTCATTGACATGATAAGAAAGCTTCTTGTGTGTCTCACCAACTGAATTTCTATTTCAGAGAGGCACTGATATTTTTTTTTGGGGTGGGGGGGAACACTGTCAAGTCCAAGTATTATCTAAGCAATATCTGGACGAGAGCCTGTTATCCTTCTGGAAAACCATGAAGATTTAACATTTTCTCCAGGCACTGGGACTGGAGCGTTAATACAATCCTGGTGTGTGAATATGTGTATGTTTGTAGAGGGGTTCCACATTTAGAATATTTTTTTTATGGGGATCTCTGCATGGTTTTTAAAAGTTGACTTTATTTTTTACAATTTTACTTCTGTTCACTGTCCAGAGTTCCATCTGGTTAGATGGAACTCTGGACAGCTGTCTAGATTTGTTTAATCAAACATTGCACACGGTGTTTAGCCTGATCAGTAATTGTAATAGCTGCATGCATTCTCTCTCTCTAAATGCCCATCATTTTTTGTAGACATTGTCTCCATATTGCGTTAGAGTTGTAGTCCCCCAACAGAAAATATTAGCCCAATTTTCTTGGATATGACTCTTTGCCGCCACATTATTTTTTTGGCAATTTCAAAATGAGAACCAATGGATCTCATTGGATCATAACTGGATAAATCTATGCTCAGATGCATTCCAGTCATGATGTTCAATTGGTGGGCCTAATTCCTTCTTTTTCTCCAGAACTACTTTGATGCTAGACTAAATTTGAGGGGATGATAATAAAATGCCCAAGTGAGCATCTTGGATCAAAGGAGCAACTGGGTAGCACTTACCTTACCCAAGAGCAAAGCGATGACTGAAATTTCCAACAATTATTTGGAATAATACCATGCCATACCATGGAAAATTATAATGGTGGATGTCCATATAAAGATTTTCAGTCATCCAGGTCATGGTTGTCCCAAATGTACTTTTTCAAAAGGCAACTGGACTTTATTTTGTTCCTTGAAGACATTTTGCTTCTCATTCAAGAAGCTTCTTCAGTTCTGTCAGTTGCCTTTTGAAAAAGCACCTTTGGGCCATAATGATGGATTTCACCAGTAGTTGGGATCTACTTTAGATCTATGCAAGCTTGGGGAAGAAGGAGATAATTATTAAGGAAGGACCATGTGTGCCACTCTCTTTTCTCTCCTAGTATTTTATTTCAATGTTGTAATCTCCCTTGAGTTTTTGTTTGCTGTAGAAAAGCTGTGAGAAACCTAGTAAATTCCTTTTAAGAATGTAGTCCAAATAGAATTGACCCTTGAATTGGCTGAGAAACACCCTCCTTCTCTTTCATCCCTCACATCATCCATCATGCAAGAACATTAATAGCTTGAAAGGAAATTGGTAATCTTGTACACTGGGATGAGCGGCTGTCACCTTTGGTTTCTCTCAGCCTTTCATTTTTATGAATTTGTTCAGGTTTTCTACAGTGTTTCATTTCTGAAAATTGTCCAACTTCAGTTTATTACATTTGAGGTGTTGGGTTTGTATTTTTGAACACACCAAAATGTGTACGTCTGTTTCTGTACATTTTCCAATGAGAGGCTTGTTGTTTGCAATGATGCTTTAAAAATGTTTATTACAATAATGCCTTCTCATATATTTTTATAAATATGGGCTCTTTTATGAAAACTTTTCTCTAATCAATTCTTTTAATTGTAGGACTAAATTAGGAGAAATGTAAATTTTGTATGATTGCTAAGTTTCGGTGGGCACATTGTTCTGAAGTGAAATTACAAATTTTGATAAATTTGTGTTAAGATTAAAGGATTCCCCCATCACTGTCTATGTGACATTTCACAACTTTAATAACTTGGTGGTAATGTAATTTCCAAACTACCTTATGAAAATAGAATGGTGAAATGAAGGTAATTGCATACTACCTTCAATTTCAAAAGTGGTCACATGCATTTTTTTCCCATCTTCTCTCTTGTAATTACACTCTTAGAGATGAAGGAAGAGAGGCTAGAGACTTCAGAAGTGCCTTCACCCACATGTTTAATCTCAAGATTTCTTCCATTATATCTCATTTGTTCTTGAAAGACACTCTGAAAACTTGTTTCTTTTTTATGTGAATGCACTTGCAGACCAAATGGCATTCCCGCATTAATTTTCTTCACTCAACATATGGCAGTAAAATAAAGCCAACTGATCTATCACTGAAAGAGCTCCTTTGACAGAAGCAGAACTTGGACTTCTATAGAAGCTATCAGCTTTGCCAGACTGCTGTTGAAGATGCTCCTAAACATTTGAAGGTGTCTACTGAGAATTTTGATTTAGATGTTGAAACACTGTAGCCCAGTGTATTACTTTGAGAAGTCCCTACATTTTCAATTAAGCTTTGTTAATGGGGAAACCCCCCGGTCCGTGGACTGACACTGGGCCACAGCATCCCAGAAACCAGGCTGTGCAACTAAGCGAAGCCCATCCGCGGGATACAGACAGCACGTGAAACCATGCCACCTCCAGTCAGTGGAAAAACCTATCTCCATGGAACTGGTCCCTGGTGCCAAATGGTTGGGGGCCCCTGTCTTAGGATATTATGAGAGAATCAGACTGGATCTTTTTCTAACTTTCCCACCTCTCTGGGCTCCATGCATGCTTCTTCGGCACCTCTTGTGGGCTTAATGACTAGAAGCCTAATGGATGGCTTCTCCAAGGTCATCTCCATGGCTGTCTGTAGATAATTGAAACTGGATCTGGATCAGGGCCCCTGGATCTGCCCATAGTTTGATTACAGATATTTTCCCTTTGTAAAGTGGGAACATTTCCACTGTGTACAATTCAGCCTGAATAAAAGTGGCCCGTTTTCTTTGGCACATTCAGAATTCAACATTGTTATTTGTGTGTGTATGGCACGTATGCCTATGTGTGTGCATGTATACGCATGAACAAATTTAACTTAAATCCATGATCAGTATTCCTCTTTCTGATTCTTTTTGTCTCTTTTTGTGGGAGAGTGGGGGGGGAGGGACAATTTTTGAGAACATTCCTTAAAATACAGCACTGTAAATAGAGTCCCATACGGTGGACATACAATTAATTGAAATATTGGAGTGGTTCAGAAATAAAGTAACTGGATTGCCTTTGTAAAATGTATACTCCAGTAATTATTTTCTAAATGTAAAACCCATGGACATAAATCAGCATGCATAAAATTTTATGCACATTTCTGCCATATGGATCGATGCTTGCAAGTTTTCCCTAAGCATCTATCTATAAATCTTTCATCTATATATCTAGTAATCCGCAAGTTTTATTTTTGTATTCTTAGAAAAATAACAACAGAACATACCTGATTGTTTTGTTAAATTTGTGTCCTGTCTTTCAGCAAACGGGTCTGGATACGCTAGACAATACAAGTGGAGATCGAAGTGATGTTTCAAACAAAACTAAAAAAATAAAAAATGATGTATGATTTGCACAGAGAAATGCATTTTGATCTGGCAATTCCCATCCTAACATTTAAGAGTGGCTTTTGATGGGAGAAAGGGAACAAAGGCTGCATTTGAAAAAGAAGATTGTTACTACAATTATCTGCATTGTATTATTCATTAGGTGTAATTCTCTGTTGTTTTGGAGAGGGGGGAGGAAGCCCGACATCCTTTATTGTGCAGGAATGGAACACCAGATGTAGCTCTCCAGCTGCATTTTGTTTGGAATGTGGTTTAAATGTACATTCGTGCACCCTTCCTAGCCCATAAAAAGCCAACAATCATTGCATCCCAGCATCCGTACCTGAATACTGTACTGAATTGCAGGCAGAAAACATCCTAAGTAATGTGCAATATCTTTGGAATGTTCATTGTCAATGACTCCTCCACCAGGTCTTTTAAGATTAGGATTATGTGACAGATCTATTTCATGACATGAGCCTCTTAAAAACCCGGGCAGTAAAGCTGTTCAGTTGCCGGGGATACTAATAGGCTAAGAAAGCTTCGTGTTCAATTTCGGCACCTTCTGTCTCTCTTATTAAGGCTTGACGAGGTCCCTTGCACCTTGATGATTCTAGCAGAAACTGATAATACTTGCAGAACAATGACACACAGACACCCATCCTCCTCTTCCGGGAATTGGAGGAGGGAGGGATCCAGTCAAGAAACATGCTCCTCCTTTGGATAGTTTTTAATCTCATAAGTTTGCATATGCAGCATCTGAAGCAAGTGTAGCTAAAGCATCAAGTCTTTAGAACACCTTGCCACCTTCAGTTTATTGCTCCCTTTCTTTGAAATAAGATTCTTCGTTTCAAATGCTGGTTTATTTATCAGCATTTACTAGCATTACCTGATTGACTTAACAGAATAATAGAATTGGAAGGGACCTTGGAGCTCTTCTAGTCCAAACCTCAAGTAGGAGACTCTATACCATTTCAGACAAATGACTGTCCAGTCCTTTCTTAAAAACCTCCAGTGATGAAACACCCACAAGTTCTGAAGGTAGGTCATTCCACTGATTTATTGTTCTGGCAGGGGATGTCTCCATATTTCCAGGTTGGTTCTCTCCTTCATTAGCTTCCATCCATTGCTTCTTGTTCTACTTTCAGATGCTTTGGAGAATAGATTGATTTTCCCCCCCTTTGGGGGGGGGGCAGCTCCTCGAATATTGGAACACTGCTATCATGTCAACCCTAGTCCTTCTTTTCATTAAAATAGACATCCAATTCCTGCAACAGTTCTTCATATATTTTAGCCTCCAGTCCCCTAGTCAACTTTGTTGCTCTTCTCTGCACTCTTTCCAGAGTCTCAACATCTTTTTTATACCATAGCGGCCAAAACTGGATGCTATATTTCAATTGTGGCCTTACCAAGGGACTATGGAGTGGTACTAAGACTTTGTGTAATCTTGATTCTATTCCCTCTGTTAATGCTGCCTAGGACTGCATTGGCTTTTTGGGAGGCTACGTAGAGAGAATACACTCCCTCATATGTAGGAGCTAACAACTGCCCTCCTCATCATGTCTTTTTAACAGTGGTTTTCTGAATAACCAACAGTTGGCTAAGTTCCTATGCTATGGAGCTTTCTTTACAATGGCTGGGTTTTTACAAGCTATCAAGGCAAAACTAAACTAGCCACATTATGATTTAGCATGATACATGGACTAGGTCATCATAGTATGGAGGAAAGGAGAAATGTTATTTATTTTCTTCTGGGTTTCTGATGTCATGCTGGAGGGCTGGTTTCAACTGGAAGAACAGCTGAGTATCATAAAGTATGGCTACCAGATTAGGCCTGCACAAATCAGAGCAGCCACTAAAGGGTGGTATACCTCTCCAGAAAACTCCAGAAAATCTTTGCTGCCATCTATTGGTTGCTTTGCAATTGAGATCTGGAAGCTATATTTACAAAGGGTATTGGTTTCAACCAGTTTTTAAAATGTTCTGTTGCAACCAAAGACAATATCTATCAGAATGGTATATACAGGTCACCTTCCCTTAATCTAAGAGCCAATGAAAGAGATGGGGTGATGGTGGAATTTTTCTATTTATATCATATCTTTGTACACATGTTGTAATATAACCTCTTTCTCTCTCTCTCTTTCACACACACACACACACACACAGACATAGAGGCATGCACATATATAAACACACATACACACACAAATACAGAGCTTAAGGGAAGGTGAACTGTATATGCCAGTTTGAGAGATTCTCTTTATCTTTTCTTGCAACGCAACTGAGCACCAGAATCTGGACAACTCCTCAAGCTAATGCACTGCATATAATCATCCAAAGTATAAAGTTTTGTGACATCAGTTCCTGATAGATGGCGATGTTCACCTAGTGGTTTTCAACAAGAAAGAAACCAGTCATGCAGTGCTCTTCTGGATGGACAATTTAAGCAAAAATAGCAGGCATCCTTGTGGCTTTCCCCCCTTATTCTTCTGTGGTCCTCCATTTGCAATTTTGTTATAAATAGAGTAAAACTGTCTCAGAACAACTGGCTTATAACAGTGAAGATAGCTTTTGCTCAGCACTTAGGAGAAGGGTAACGTGACTTCCGTACCCATGTTTTACATACATCTTTTTAATTTTTATTCCAGGTTTACATTCATCTGCAATTAAAAGCATCAAACATTCAGTTTGAGTATTTTAATAAATGTTATAAAATAGCTGCTTTTTAAAATATTTTGATACACCTGTTGTTGTTTTTTCTCACAGGGTGATGCAACTTATAGAAATATATTAAAACCAAATGAAAATTCTGGAATAAACATGATACATTACAATACCCAATAAGAGCAACATTTAATATGATGGTTAATAAGTAGCATCCATGTAAGGATGTTGAACAGTCATTGTCCAGAGACTCTTCAGAAGAGCTTGATCTATCAGACATTGGAAAGCCATCACAGGAACATCTTGAACCTCAACTGACCTCAACCTCAACTGACCTCAACTGAACCTCAACTCTTGTGAATTATTGTCTCAACACTTTATCTAACAAGAGCATGCATTGGCCTTGTGGATATACATATATAGCATCAATTTTCCACCCTTCTGCATATAACGCATATAAACATTTATAAAAAAACTAAATCCTAATTTGTTTTAAGTATTATATATTGACCAAGCCATAAGATTTCACTAATCATAATCCATGATTTCTAAATCATTGCAATAAGCCATAAATCATGATTTACAAGACACAGAGGTTGGGTTCTTATAATTTAAACCAACCCCACCATAAAATTGGCTAAAATATTGTGTCTACTGCCATTTTATTCTCCAATCAAATACTATTTTTAATCAAAGTGTGAGACTTGTATTGTCTAAAATAAAAATGGTGGCCATCACAAAGCTCCTTCCTGGTTACAGCATGCATTCAATAATAAAATTGTAGCATACACTTTTTTGATAACTGAGTTTTGAGGTTTAGAGTTCCTATTTATGCACATTCACTGTTGGATTCTTGTCTGTTTCTGCTACTCGCTGCTAGTAGAATTGATGAGACAGGACATAGTCAAAGATGTAGCATATGAACCTGGCAAGGTACATGACAAGAGTTTGCATAATTTAATTTGATGTAAACTTATAAAAGAAATATATAATCCTTGATTAAAAGCTATGAGTTTTCCTCTCAGGGAAGGATGCGAATCTTCAGGCAAGTTTGTCTAGTCAATTCCTGTTTCAGTCTAGTTTACATAAATATGGCAGTTTGCTCACAAATAAACAAAATGAGTTATTGGAGTTTCAACTTATGGTTTTTAAAAAGCTCCTTAAAAAAAGGAAAGGAAGACAGAGTTTAAGCATCCATGCTGTGTAGGGAAGTAAAGAATTTGCTTTGTGTCAAGTTCTTTCAAGTCCGAGCATATCAAAGATGACGGGTAGAATTTTCCATCTTATTATCCTCTGAATTATAGGCTATCTTGAAAAGAATAGATTTGACCTTCACCTTGAATGTGACAACCTTCAGCCTGATGGGACAAAACATAATGTATATATTCCTTTTATCTCTGAACAGTTAAATGCATTTTGTCCTTCCATCAAAGCAAAGAAATAATACAAGCTATGCAAAATTAAACTCTAATGTCTCCCAACTATTTTTTAAAATGAGTTGGAACTGTTCTCCATCCAGCTCATATTTATTGATCTGTTTGCTAGTGAATTTGTAAGCCTACATTTATTCTTATAGATGTTTGACTGGGTTCAGGTTTAATTAAAATAATACACAGTTCAATAAAATCCATGCATCATAATGAAACCAAGAAGCAGTCATTCCAATGAGCTGATACTTTAAAAAAGGCTGGCTTTATTTTCATTTCTTAGATTTATAGCCTAACTTTCCTCTTGTTAGTTCAAGGTGGATTTATCCTTCATTGATTAAGCACCTAAAACCTCACATTTTCATGGGGACTTGAAGTGGGTTTTCTTGATCTTCCCTGAACACCTTAACAACCATTTTACTAACAACTGTAATGAGTCACTTAATAACTGTGGCAAGAAAGGTTGCAAAATGCAGCAAAACTCACTTAATGTCTTGCTTAACAGTGGACATTTGGGGCCCAATTGTGGTTGTAAGTCAAGGACTCCCTGTACAGAAATTCTATTTCTTTTTTACAGACATGGCACATGAGATTCATGCAAAAAAAAAAAGGGGGTGGAGTTTCAGTCCCGGCTACCATCTTGACTTGGCACTGTTCTCAGATTCCCTCAGTGAACAATATACAATTAATTTGAAGAGCCTCTGCTTTTTATTCTCCTCTTCAGAAACTGGCAAATAGAAAATACTAAACACACACACACACACACACACACACACCACTCGGCGGGCACCTTTATTTTAGAAATATAAATCATTGATCATCAATCTGTTATATAATGAACAGTCAATGCCCATCTTTGGTTTGTTTGGGTTCTTCACTGCTTCAATATTCAATCTGAAGCATTTTCCATTATGCATGACTTATTTTCCCATCAACTAATCTGTAACATTTAACTTAATCATTTTAACTAATTTATGGTCTCACCTACAGGAATTAGACCATAATGAGAAAGAGCAATGCAAAAGAAAACAAACCAAATAGCAAACAAAACAAAACTCTGAACCCCATAAAACTGATGCAACAATGCAAATTCTTAAACAATTCAACATCCATGCAGAAAAGACAGGAACTATATAATCTTGAATTGACGACCTTTTCAGATGCAGTCAAACTGATAGCATTCTATGCATTTTTATACAGTAATATTTTTTTATAAAAGCAAAATAAATGTTAAAATAATCAGAGTACTTGGAAGCTTGATGGTTTTTAATGTTTAGCTTTGGGGTTTTTTGCCCAAAGTTAGTAAATCTAACAGCAGTCTCCTAGCTGTTGAATAAATGACTCTTTAGACAGCTTGTAAATATAGACCCCTCTAGTAGACATATGCCAGCCAAAAGGAAATCATGCAGTTACTCGCAAGAGTATACCTACTCATATGACTGATACAGTATAAATTCTAACTGATGGATTTACATAGCCATTTTTTTAAGCATTAATGTTAACATAACAACTGGCTCTTCATATTAAAGAAACCCTGGAGAACAATCTTGCACTGAAGACTAGGGAACAAATGTTAATTAAGAGATATTTATTATAGAAGATGTCTTTTTAACATATAAGCTTTCTGAACATTCGCTATTTATATATCCCGTAATTAGGAGAACAAATGAACTACAAAAATAATCCCACGCAGATCAATATTTCAGTCTTTCATCATCAGAGTAGGCTCTTTGGATAATGAAGTATCCACATTAGAAGCTGCTCATTTTAACCTGTGGAGTAGTAAGTGAATGTTGTTGCTCAAAAGAATGTGTATATGGTTGCACTTTTGCTGCCATCTTCAATTACATTTTATCAATTTCTTAGAGTGTGGAAACCAGCCAACCGTCTCCATTTTTCTTAGCGATGATAAAACTGTAACCCTTAAGCTGCCAAACTGTGATTTATGAACATACTTATGACAAGGGATTCTTTAATCATTCAGAATAGATGAATTAATAAAGATGATTATTTAATCTAATGGATGATATCACTAGAGATGGAAGAACGACCATTTATTTCTATAAGCACGTCTACAAGAAATCTGAATACATGAAAGTAAATAAGTCCTATCTTCATCAGCCAATGTCTGGAAAAATTAAAATTATTATATCTCCAGTCTTCTTCTCTCTTCTTTTTGGAGGAAGGGTTTAGCACAACTATGTTATTACTTCTTTTGCAGAAAAAAACAAACAAACATTGGTCCCATTAAGTGGGAGCTATAATCCCAAGAAGTTCAAGAATACAATCTTTGGAAGATTCAGAATTCATATGCAACCTATGAACTATTCATCCTGGAATCATCTCCTTAAAAGTAATTCTGAAATTCACCAAGAACAATAAGATTTCTTGAGGAGAAACGTAGCATGTTATAGGAAAGGAAGGAGTCCCTGCAGATTTTATTCTGCTGTTCGTTGCCAACTATAGGGGGCAGCACTCAACTCCATTTCAAGGCCATGAGCCAGTGCTTTCTGAAGATCTTTCCAAGGTCATCTGCCCTGCATGATGTCACACAGTACTCTTTCCTCCTCATTGAAGTGGTACCTATTTATGTACTTGCATTTTCATAGTTTTGAACTGCTAAGTGAGCAGGAACTAGGCAAAGACAGGCACTCATGTTTGGCTGTCAGACCAGGGCTCTCAAATCTGAGCTTTCCACTAGACATAGTGCAAATTTCTTCCCATTGTGAATTCTAAATTAATTGTAAAGCATGTTTTTCTAAATCAAAACATGATCAGGCTTGCTTGTTTGAGGTTTATTAGATTTCAACCCTGTATTGAAATTGCAAGAGCTCAAAAGACTCATGGTCTTTGCAGCATTATTAATAATGTGAACTGAAGGCTACATGCTTTTTACAGTGGATATTTATGATATTGGGGCTTGAAGTTAAATTTGTTAGATACTTTATTTCGTACCCTAGCACATGGGACATCAGTGAATATGACCTCAAAGGCTTGTGCAAACTTGTGAAGTGAGTGAAAATGAAGATCAAGACTATGATATTCTTCTCCCAAATGTAGGGTGCAAATACAGAACCGGAATACCATTATTCAGTAATCTAATTCAAAATAAAAGAGAGGGAGAGAGAGAGAGAGAGAGAGAGAGAGAGAGAGAGAGAGAGAGAGAGAGAGAGAGAGAGAGAGAGAGAGAGAGAGAGATCTCACTTCTGTTATTAGATGGTGACTTCATAAAAGATAATAAAATCTACAGAAAGGTCTCAGATGTTATATCCATACATACTGTCTATGTTTTATTTATGTTTACATTGAGACAGAGCAGCACAATAAAATTTGGCTCTAAAACATTAGGTAGTCCTCAACTTACCACAGTGCGTTCGGCAACTGTTTGAAGTTAAAGTGGCACTGAAAAAAGTCACTTATGACCATTTTGCATACTTATGACCACTGCAACCTCCTCATGGTCATGTAATCAAAATTCAAATGCTTGGCAACTGACTCATATTTATGAAGGTTGCTGTGCCCCAAAAGGTCACATGATCTCCTTTTGCAACCTTCAGACAAGCAAAGTCAATGGGGGAAGCCAGATTGACTTAACAATTGTGTTACTATTTGAACAGCTGCAGTGATTCACTTAATGACTGTCCCATTTACCAACAGAAATTTGGGCTCCCTTGTGGTCATATGTCAAGGAGTACCTGTGGTGTTACATTACATTCAGGAGGAAGTTATCAAATCTTCTTCAAAGCCACTAAAGACATCCACAGAGATGCTCTGGGATAATGGAAAGAAAGGAGAATGTTTGCTTTCATTTGTCTGATCACATCATGCTGTACATTTACTGAAGGATGGTAATGCTTTGTTTCCCTTTCCCCAAAAAATTACCTTTGAATGGGAGGGCTACTTTAGGTTCACCAAGAACATGGTAATGAAGATGGAGATGCTGAGTGAGACAGATGCTAGTCACAGAGATGGATGGGAGAAGGCAGACTCTTCTTGCAAGCAAGTGTCTGTCTGCGGGCAAAGAAACCACTGCTGTCACTATTGCATCACTGAAAACGCCACCGGATGAGATTGGGTGGGATGGGATGGGAAGTACATCGCCTGGAGTCTTTTATGATTGGGGTAGTTTAACAAAACTTGCATTGATCGATCGGTTATAAATGCTGAGGAATATACAGTTGCATAGAGATACACACACACACAATTTCTGCCTCTTCTTTTTTTTTTTTTAATAAGTTTTTTTATTTTATTTCCGTACAATTCTTCTGTTACACGGTGTGTCGTCTGGGTACAAATATTTGCAAAAA
>JANHFL010001059.1:165105-175206 GCA_032468155.1 Oxyrhabdium leporinum
TTATTTATTTATTTATTTATTTATTTATTTATTTATTTATTTATTTATTTATTTATTTATTTATTTATTTATTTGAGTTATATGCCACCCATCTTGTGGTTTGAGGTGAGATTACTATATTTGGGATCCAGAGATCCAGACAAACACTAGATGGCAGCAAAGAGTTAAACTGTAGACGTTTTTAACATCCAACTAACATCTAATGACTGCCAGAATCTTTATAATCTACAAATAGTGGTGCTCTGTTGGAAGAGAAACTGATTTAGTCATCTATAACATGGGAATAAAGCCGTAGTGTTCAATGAAGGTTATGGGAATAGCAAGCTTCCTGAACTTAGTGCACTCTCACTAACTTCCAGAATACTAGATAGTGTGATAGACCTGAACAAGTATCAGGGCAAGCCCCTTCTAGGTAATGTGCTTTGGCATCTGTGTTGCCATCTGTCTGAGTACCAGATGTGAATATATCTGATGTGGAAGTGATTCTATCTTTATTGCAGAATGTATAAAACTGCATTTATTATTTGTAATGACAAGTAGATTTGCCCAAGTCCTTTCAGGAAGTATATCAGATGATTCTGAAGAACAACTGAAATAAGCATATATTGACATCAATATATTTGCCTACAGGGGAAAAAAAAACCCTCAAACATCTCATTTGCAAGACTGGGGCAGAATGTTCAATATCAAACTTTGAACGCACCCAGCCAGAAGCAAACATAATTAAGGAATTCATTGCTGTTTTTCAACAAGAGAATGTTTTCTTAATTTCAGAAAATAATTCCTCTTTCTTTATTTTCAATTTAGAAGTTCATAACTATTTTGAAACTGATTCTTTCTTCTCATTCTGTTTCCAGCAGGTCTGTTTACTGAAGCAATACAAATGTGCACAGATATGCACGGTTTCAGTTATGCTTATGGGTTTTAGTCATCCAAGGGAAAAATGGGTTTGCTAGAACAAAAACATTTAAAGCCTTGAGACTTCAGGTTTATTGCTTTAATCAAGTAAAGACCCCTCCTTTAAGAGGTAGAAATTTTGGGGAGAAGGGGAAAGTATGTAGCATGTTTCAAAAAAGGGAAAAGAAAGGAAATAAGATCAAAATTAATAGTATTAAATAATTCACTTATATTAATAACCACTTATATTAATTAGGAAGGACAAAATAGAGACAGAGAAATAGAGACAGGCAGACCCACATACACACACAAACACACACACACACACACACCTTTGAATGGTAACTTCTATTTGCTTATCTATCTAGGGCAGTAGGGCCACCAGATCTGGGCTGCAAATATCGAAGATGCGGAATAGGACAACTTGCCACAGCCAATTCACTGTGGCCAACTCACCATGGGACAACTCACTGAAGGACAATTTAGCAATTCTATTTAATTATTTAAAATAAATAAAGCATTATTTTAATTTTTGCCATTCACATTTCATTCTGTCCCTCCTGTCTTTAATGATTCCATTCCACCATTTCTTTGATATGAGTGTAAATCTTGTCCTGCGGTGAGTTGGCTGTGGCGAGTTGGCCGTAGTGAGTTGTCCCACAATGAGTTGGCTATGACAAGTTGACTGTGGTGATGGCGAGTTGGCCACGGCGAATTGTTATAGACCCATCTAGATGACCATTAGGTTAGAGTTTAATTTTAGGTCTTTTAAATGATTCTTACTCTTAAATTTTCTTATTTTTTTTACTGCTGTCTATTGATTCTTCAGTTTGTTTCAGTCTACTGTATGATAGCCCTGAATTAGATTTCAGTGGGATCTCCTTTTTGAGGTCTGCCCTTAGTTCTTTTGTATTTTATTTTAAATAAGGTTTTGTACAGTGCCTCCATTTTAGGATTTAATAGATCAATTTTCAAACTTCTTGGAAAACACTCATGTGAATTTTTCTTAGTATGAAAACAAGTTAGACGGAATATGCAAGACTTCAACAACTTTAAATTATACAATGCTTTAAATTAAAAGTGAAACATGGTTGGAATTGTCTTTTGAAAAAAATCACATGGACTGTAGCAAAGTTAGATTGAAAAAAGTAAATATATTTTATCATTTGGAATTTGTCCTAATTAATATAAAGCTTTAAAAAAGCATACACTAACAAAAAGTCTTTCTCAGGTAGAATCCAAAAGATGATATTCCTACATTCAAATACTCTTTCAGAAAAACAAGGATGGCAATTTTTTCTGCCTTTGTCTCTGTACACTGTGAAACACCCCCTCCTTATTCGGGTTTTTAGTGTATGCTTTAAATGAATGCCTTGTCTAGCACAGGGATTTTCAAACTTTATCATGCTGCAGAAACGTGTTAGATTAAATTTTCCCAGGACTTCTGATCAAGAGGCAAATAAATTTGACTGCCTTCAAATGAACTTTTATATTTTTTATTTTTATTTTTTGCTCCTAGTTCTTTATAGAATTCCATCAAATTCTTCCAGAAACATTGGGTTCCACAGAATACAGATTCAAAATGCCTGGTCTAGGATAAAGTAATGTTAAGGATGTGTGCTGATTGTTTAATTTCTCTCTAAAAGCACCATACTCCCTATTCAGAAGATGACCAAATACACAATTTCTCTCAATTCAACCTATTAATAACAGAGAACTCTACCTTCAGATATCCTGTTCTGTCTGCCAGTTGTTCTGTCAATATTGGTGACTGCCACTTTCATTACAGTACTCTACAATTCCTCCAAACAGCATGGTGGAACCAACCACCTCATTTGCCATGCTTAGAACCCTGGGAAATTCTAACCAGTTGTTTTGTTGTTCCTTTGTTTTGTGCTGCCATCAACTAAATTTATCTAAATCTTTTCAACTCTTTCTTCTCTTGCTCTTCTTTCTCCATAACAGCTCTTGTCTCCCGAGCTCCCATTTTGGCTTTGTCCAAACCAATACATCTGTCATTCAGCTCCCGGAAAAAAAGATCTACATTCATATCTACTTGCTACCTTTTTACTAGCACTGAAACCAAATTACCAACACAGATCCTCTGAGAAATCAGTCAGAGCCAAATGCCATATTTTTAAAAAAATCACTCTGTTTTGAAATCACTGCTTTTCAGAACCTGGAAGTCTCATGGTTCAAACAGGGATCCTTTAGTTGATATATAGTTGACCTTTGCTGTAAATTGATGGACAGCATATTGCAAGATTTGCTAAAGCAGTTTAGGACATTAGCTAACATATGAGGCAGAGCTGATTGCTGGACTGATTAAGAAAAAAAATATGTACTATTTGGTTGTACCTGGAGAACAAAAGAACAAAATGTCCTCAGTAAAAAGAAGCTCAACCCCAAAACAACATAATACAAAGTAATAAGAAGATGAATCAAAAGAATTAAAAAGAATAGTATGAATTACAATATAGAATCTCACAAGATCCTCTTGAAGAATTCAGTTCTGATTCTAAATGCTTTCCCACATACAGTTTTACACATGTTTTGCCAAAGAATGTGAGCCATTAGAGGTGCCTGTTTGCAAAAGAACTAAAAAGTAGATTTATGCAATCAATAACCGGAAGAGCATGTCAAAACACACTGGCATGTAAACCCAATATTGGTGCAGTTTCTGATTGAATACTATGATGCCAATTTATGACATGCAAGTACCTTCATGACCATTTGTTTAGTAACCTTTCAAAGTTACAATACCAATGAAAACAGTCATTTACAACCGTCCTCATATTTACATCTGTCACAGCATCCCTTGGGTCACTTGATCAAAATTTGGGGACTTGGCAAGCAGCATTTATTTACAATGGTTGCAAGAACCCAGAGTCATAATTTGAACCTTGTCAACTGGCTTCTGACAAGCAAAGTAAGTGGGTGAATTTGGATTCACTTAATAACTGCAGCAAAAAGGGTTGTCAAATTGAGTGTAAGTCACTTAATGACCGCTTCATCTAGCAATGGAAGTTCCGATCCCAGTTATAGTTGTAAGTGGAGCTCTATCTGTATATGATGAGCACAGAAGTACAACTTCAGTTTTAGTTCATAGACATTTTCCCTTAATTTCGTCCTGACACAAGCCTATTCATTTCCGATTATTTGATGTTTTGGAGGTTTGTCAGTGCTGTTCTTAATTTTTTGGGTCAAGTCTAGTTGGAACTATTTGAAAGAGATGCCGATTTTTTAAAATCACAACTACGCAGGCTTCTAGAACTACCCACAAATGAAAGAAAAAGGGCAACACAAGAGCAGCAACATCATGGTCTAAACCCCATAATGACATACTTGCATCCCAACATTTGATACACATATGTAAGTCACTGGATTTGTATCATGATGTCATGATGTATGTTTTGATACTTATGACATTACAGCTTATAGATATACTCTTTTGTTATTTTAGATTTTTTTAAAATAATTATGACAAAGATGACCTGACATAAATACTTTATCTGGTCAGTTTAGGAATTGTTGCTTGATCCTAAAATCAAATGGCTCTTTTAAAGTGTAATATGCATTTGTGGACAAGAGTCCATTTCATTAATGCATCATAATAAACATAAATAAAATTATAATAATGTACCAATGAGCATATACATGGAAGTGCAAAAGAAGAAAAACAACTATAAAAGATGAGACTAAAAATAAAAAAGGAAAGCTTGTCACAGTTCAATCAAGATTGAAATGTGTGGCAAATAAAAGCATAATTTTGAGTGAGGTTGTCATGTTAAGTCATTGTAAAAGAAAACAATAAGATGGCAAGACAAATAGATAAAGAAGGGCGTGAAGTATTCTCATTGTTATTGTCATCCACATCTGACATGTGCAATAAATTGCATGAATCTATGTCCTAATAAACTGATACTCTTTCATACCTACAAGACTCATTATTGTCATAATGACAATGATTGCTACTGATACACAAAAACTTTGGCATACAAAAAAGAAAACTAAATCAGCATTTTCTGCACTATTGCAAAGACTATTCCACAAAGCGGACTTTTTGCAATTTTATTCAGCTGTCTGAATGTAACAGTAGCAGTCTTAATATTCTTAGAGGAAATATATCTAAAAAAATTGTACTTTCCAAAACATTTTTAATTTTTTTGTTTGTGTTTTATTTACTCAGATTTATATGTGGTTGAAATCCCAAAGCTGATCTATATAGACCTCTAGATATAGACTTCTAGATATAGACATCTATATGGATGTCTAAATGATTTTGTGAAATCCTTCTGTTCTAATTACAGTTAGCGTTCGTGAATTTTTAGTAAAATAATAATAATAATAAACAAATAAAGATGATTAAAAAATTTTATTCTAACTCAACCCAAAAGTGGGTGAATATTGTTGATAGTATGAGAAAAATAACTAAGACTTCCAATAGTCTAACTTGAGCACAAGTGCTCACATATGCAAAGTAAAGTAAAAATAGAGGTAAACATTCCCTCAAGTGAAGTTTAACGTCTGATGTGTCTATGCAGTTGAGTTGGCAACTGTACAGAAGTCCATATAATCATCAGGAATCAAAGAATTTAAAAAAGAAAGGGATATTTAAAGGATTATTATTATTGATGATTGCAACACTTTCCTTATTTTCTTCATAGTTCATTCAAGATGGTTCACCTAAACTGAGACCTCCAGCATTTGCTAAAAATAGAGTTCCCCAAGTGACTTTGCCACATCAAATTTCACTGGTTTGAACAAAAAGGGGTTTGGGGGGGGGGTTTGCCTCAAAATAGCTTGGGAAATATGTCCAGTCCTCAGCTGAATAGGTTCTGCTTGGGAAGGCAGCTCCATCTAAAGTCTGTTTAAAAATGAAAAGCTCCCAAGAAGAATGAGAAAAAGGGCTTTGAGATTGATCATCAGCATTTAGTCATTATCTGTACATCAGTACATTTTATATTAGCATTATTACTGGTATATATAAGTTAACATGTCCAGATGTTGTGAATATTTAAGATTTATTTTCTTTTTTTGGTGGGTGATCATGCTTCATGTCTGCCTTAACATTCATATCAGAATTGCGATTTTCTGTTCATCAAGGATTCATACTTTTTCTTATCTATTCTTTCAATTCATACTTTGGTTATACTTTACTTTAAAAATGAAGAACCTGTAATTTTCCAGATGCTGCTGAATCCTAGCTCCAGATATCCCTCATTATTGGGTATATTAGTTGGTTGAAATCACTAGAAGCTATTTTTTTCCAACATCAGCAGGGCCATAGATGTCCTCCATTTTATTCCTGTTTTATTTTCATCATTGGAATATCTCGTGGACTATACTGAAACATATATGCTTCCTTCCATTATCGATATGCTATAGAAACCCAGAATGCAAATTCTTCCTCCCAGTTTAATATATTCCCTGAACTGTGTTCTGGGTCATTCAGCAATGAAATGTTCACTTTTCCTCTATCAGTGTCAATACACAATGATACAAAACCCATATCCATTTACTTCTAAAAGATGAAGACTGGGAAAAGTTTATTGTATGCTGTTTTTTTTTTTTTACTGTGTCCAACTATGAGATTCCTGTCCATTTTTTAGTATTGCTAAAGTGTAATAAATGAAAGTAAGCTGAAGTTAAGAGGACTGTAGATATTTTAAGACATTATAAATGCAATTTCATTCCTTATTGGACCTGTTATCTAGATTCTAAGGCTTAATGTAGCTATGTGGTTATATTATGCGCATCCATCTGATTATTTAATAACGTGAGCTTTCTATCTGTTACTACCTGAGTAGGAATGCTATTTAAGTCTCCTATTTCCATGTACAAGAACATTTGTAAGAGAAGATTTTTTTGCTGCGACATCAGTGATCAGTATCAGAATTTTTCACATACAGTATTTTCCAAGTAATGAATATGGGCACAACTCAACAGTGGCTGTTTCACTCTCCTTTTATCAAAAGAATTGTACTATGAGGACCTGCCTTCCAGTTGTAATAAGAAGTGAAATAACTGACCTAGAAACAGGAACAATGAATTAGGCATCCACAGAGAGGCAAATGGCAAAATCTGTCTGCTGAAGCCATCACACTGATTCTGTGACTGATGTATTTGCGTTGGATGTCAGGGCACAAGTGTGTAATTTGCGTGGAGAGGTGATGGCCCATTTGTCATTATCTTAGTGTATTGAGATTTGCCCATGACACCGCTGAAAAAACAACTTCATTTTTACGAAATATAAAGGTTAGGTTGCATGCCCTTTATCAAATGAGCATGACATCAAAATGCCTAATAAGAATAAAGCAGAAAAGAGACCATCAGTCTGTAATTGAAAGAATATAAAGATGTCTTCAAAGTTGGGCAGAAGACAAGAAGCAGATTTTTTTAAAAAAGAAAGCCTTAAAAAAACTAAAACATTAAAAAAAATCAAAAATGTGTATTCAGTATACAAAACAAAGCATATAAAAAGTAACAATAGTGTTCACCAAAGTTGTTGTTGCTGTTTCTGAAAACAGTCTTGCATTGAGGTCGACCTCTTTGAGGGTATGCATAGGATGTCACAATTTACATCCTGTTCAGAGGCATGGTGGCGCAGTGGTCAGAATGCAATACTGCAGACTAACTCACTGCTCACACTCCAGAATTTGGATCCTGACTGGCTCACGGTTGACTTAGCCTTCCATCCTTCCAAGGTCAGGTAAAATGAGGACCCAGACTGTTGGGGGCAATATGCTGACTTGGTAAACTGCTTAGAGGGGGGTGTAAAGCACTGTGAAATAGTATATAATTCTAAGTGCTATTGCTATTACAGAAAAGGGATGGAGCTTCCATCACACTACCTCCGTATTTTTGATATTACTCTGATCCAGGGGTGGGCTGCTACGGGTTCGCACAGGTTTGGGCATGGTTCGGTGAACCACCAAATCCCATTCCTGGCTGGCCCCGCCCACTCCACCTCACCACTCCCAGGAGTCCCCACATGGCCCGTTGTGGATGCAGGTACGTGCAGGGCACATGCAGAGGCTTGGGGAAGGTGACAAACGGGCCTCCCGGAAGTTCAGGAAGGCCAGAAACAGGGCCGTTTTCATCCTCCAGAGGACCTCCGGAGCCTGGGGAGGCCTGTTTTTATCCTCCCGGAGGTTTGAGGAAAGCCTCCAGAGGCTGGAGAGGGCAAAAACGCCCCCCCCATTGTGGTGCAGGAGGCGACTAGGCCATGCCCACCATGGCCACGCCCACCCAGCAACTGGGCAGTGAACCCGTTACTAACATTTTTGAAGCCCACCCCTGCTCTGATCCCATTTCCCTCTCCACAAATATTCTTCAGAACCTTTGAATATCTTCTTTCTTGAGCTGAGCTAACTGATTCAAAGTGAGATTTCAGTTAGTCATAGATTGAGAGTAAGACACAAGGGTTATCCTTCCTGTGTAGACAATGCAAATTTAGCTATCTTTTAGTCACATATCACATAAATACGGGGCTGTTCTTTCACAGTGTTAGGTTTAGAATACGGGTAGTCCTCAGCTTACAACCATTTGAAGTTGTGGTGGACCCCCCAAAAAGGTACTTACAACCTATGTAAATTGAAACCATTTAATGTTCCAACAGCTGCCCATCCATCACATGATCGCAATTTGGTCACTTAGCAACTTGGTTATATTTATGGCTGTTTGCAGCGTCCCCTGTTCACATAACCATGATTTACAATGGTTGTTTTTTTTGGGGGGGGGGTATCAGAAACTAGAAACTTTTGGTTTCCTGCAAAAACCTGCCAATTGCAGACAGTGGGTTTGCTGAATGACTGCGGATTCATTTAACAATCATGGTGATTTGCTTAATGACTGCCACAAAAAACTGGGTTGCTCATGTGATGTCCTACTTAACAACCAATTGGACTTACAACCGTAGTTCTGGGTTTAATTACAGTTGTAAGTTGAGAACTACCTCTATTATGAATATCAGAGAACAATTGTGAATAGTTAATTAAGACAATGGCTACCTTGGGGGTCAATTTCTGATCTTTGGAAAAAAAGTGCAACAAAGGAATCAATTTCAGAATTTACATGTTTAATTCAATCTCGGATGTCTGCTAGATGGGATCAAAAACATTGTTATAGTGGCCGTGACTTCATGATCAAAGGCCTATCCCTTTTTTCCTGTTGTCATCTTGACAATTTTTTATATCTCTCCCTTTCTCCTCCAGGGCCAATGTAATGTCAAATATTGAAATGCTTTGAGTAAATATTCTAAAGATTAAAGGAAGATGGCTTCCAGAAGGAAGAAGCAAGTTAGGAATAAGAGGAAGATGGGCATAAATTATGCTGGTCATAAATAAATTGTGTGACAAAAATTTCTCTAAGAAATTTCTCTGATAAGATTAATTGTCAAAGAGCAAAAGGCAAGTATTTCCCATAATGACGTTTAGCTGATTCCAGTCCCTATTGCAATGCAATCTTGCTTCAGAACTACAATACAATCAGAATCTGTTTGTGAGACATTATAATAAAACATAATATAATAAGTATATTAGCTCCACTGTTCAATCTATGACCTTGGACACTCATACTGTGATTAATTTCCTGAAAACCTCAATGGTTGCACATTAACTCTTGTTTACTCATTTATAAATATGTTCCGCTCAATTGATTCTTTGTCAGAAGGCAAGAAATTTGGATTTTTTTTAAAAGTTACCTGACTAACTGAAAACAAAGCAAAACACAGATAAATGTACCCATCCTCTGTGACCAGAGCGTACTCAGAAAAATAAATGGCTTTTACAGATGCTGAAGACAAGACCATGTTTAATGTAGACTATGAAACATATTGCCCTCTTTTATCTCTTTCGGAAGTATCTTCCTCCCTTCCTCTTCCTATTTTGTTCTCTCTTTTTTTTTGCTGCCATTGGATTTGTACCAACATAGCCTGAATGCTTGTGGTTGCTTTTCTATCTTGGTATTTTCCATCTTATCAAGATTCAATAAGCAAAGTTTGACCCTAGATGACATTATTATTATGGTTGGTTGCACAGCCAGCCAGATATTTAGCCTGGATTTGGCATTTTTATCCAGCTGTTGAGTTCTTCCCAAGAAACTGGGATAGGCAGATCTTTCTTTTGAAGAAGTTTTATTTATTTTATTAATATAATATATAAAAATTCCATTTCATTCAAACAGTATATTGACAAACACTTG
>JANHFL010001059.1:211444-226836 GCA_032468155.1 Oxyrhabdium leporinum
AAGGAAGGAAGGAAGGAAGGAAGGAAGCTGGAGTGGCGTGGTGGTTAAAATGCAATATTGCAGGCTAACTCTGACCAAAGCTAGGAGTTTGATCCTGACCGGCTCGAGGTTGACTCAGCCTTCCATCCTTCCGAGGTGGGTAAAACGAGGATCCCAATTGTTGGGGGCAATAGGCTGACTCTGTAAACTGCTTAGAGAGGGCTGTAAAAGCAGTGTGAAGCGGTATATAAGTCTAAGTGCTATTTCTTTTGCATCCTACCGTTGTGCTTGAAGGACCAAAAGTGGCTTGCAACAGTAGTCATTCCAACAGCAAATAATCCATTTTTCTATTCCTGCTATTTCTGTTCCTCTTTCCTGCTGCATTTATCCTACTTCTAAGAGCTCCAGGCTATTCACATGTGTGCCTCCTCCAATGTGAGATAGGCTGATAGATTGGGCCAACGTCCTTCAGCGAACTCTGTGATAGAGTCAGCAAGGCATGGTCTTCCCATTTCAACCCAATAGCAATAATAATAGCACTTAGACTTATATACTGCTTCACATTGCTTTACAACCCGCTCTAAGCAGTTTACAGAGTCAGCCTCTTGCCCCCAACAATCTGGGTCCTCTTTTTACCCACCTCGGAAGGACGGAAGGCTGAGTCAACTTTGAGCCGGTTAGGATCAAACTGCCAAAATGCTGGCAACCGATAGTCAGCAGAAGTAGCCTGCAGTACTGCATTCTAACCACTGTGCCACCACGGTTCCAATACGTTTCCCACTGCAGGTAGTCCTCAAATTACGACCACAAGGGACCCCAAAATTTCTGTTGCTGCGCACGACAACTGACAAGTGAGTTTTGCCCAATTTGATCGCTCTTGTAGCCACAATTGTTAAGTGAATTGCTGCAGTTGTTAAGTTAGTAACGTGGTTGTTAAGGGAATCTAGTTTCTCCTTGACTTTGCTTGCCAGAAGTTCACTGGTGGTGATCACATAACCTTCGGACACTGCAACATGCCAGTGGTCAGGCATCCGTCATGTTACCAGAGAGGTGCTGCGACTGTCTTTAAGTGTGAAAAGTGGCTATAAATCGCTTTTTTTAAAGTGCCGTTGTAACTTGGAATGGTCACTAAATGAATAGCACTAGCACTTATATACCTCTTCACAGTGCTTTCCAGCCCTCTCTAAGAGGTTTACAGAGTCGCCATATGGCCCCCAACAATCTGGGTCCTCATTTGACCCACCTCGGAAGGAAGGAAGGCTGAGTCAACCTTGAGCCTGGTGAGTTTCAAACCGCCAAATTGTAGGCAGCTGGCAGTCAGCAGAAGTAGCCTGCAGTACTGCCCTCTGACCACTGCGCCACCACGGCTCTTCAGTGGTTGTAAGTTGAGGGCTACCTGTACTTGGTCCTGGTTTTCCAGTTGTAATGCTGTACGTGACAATTTTCACGTTTCCATGCAGAAGAGGACCTTCCTACTCATCCAGGAGTGGGGGGAATTACCCAACAAGCCCTGGAGTTAGAAAATCAACTTCCATCAAATGTGGTATTGACTTAGAGAACGGTGGCCTCCAAGCTTTTGGGCACCAGGGACCAGTTCCGTGGAGAGTGGTTTTTTTCCGTGGACCGGGCGCGGCATGGTCTCGCAGCCTACCAACACCCCGTGGAAGGGGCTTCGCTTGTTTGCGCGGCCCAGTTTCTGGCATGCCGCGGCCCGGTGTCGGTCCATGGACCAGGGGTTGGGGGAACCCCTGACTGAAGCTCTTGATTCACAGCACATTTGAACCCTGGATCTCGTCCTTAAAATAAACAAGTTTGGGGGGATGTCTCCCCAGCTCCATCCCGTCCATGTCAATGTAGAAATCCTGAGACTAAGGTCAGTAGTTCTTACAGTAGAGGCAGTCCTCGACTTGCAGCTGTTCATTTAGTGAATGGTCAAAGTTACAACTGCCCGGGTGAAAAAAAGTGACTTACAACCATTTTTCAGACTTACGACCGTTGCTTTGCATCCCCGTGGTCACGGGATCGCAATTCACACCCTTGGCAACCGACTCGTATTTAGGACGGTTGCGGCATCCCGGGGTGGCGGGATTCCCCTTTTGCAACCTCCCGACAAGCCAAAGTCCATGGGGCGGCCAGATTCACTTTACAACCATGTTCGCAACAGCAGCGACTCGCTTAACAACCGTGGCAGGGAAGGTCGCGACGTGGGGCAAAATTCACTGAACAGCTCTCTTGCTTAGAAATAGAAACGTCGCACTCAATCGGGGTCGTAATTCGAGGACTCCTTTGATTTTGTTTGAAGGTGGCAGCCTTAAAGGTCCTGCCTTAGGGATCACTTTTACAGGAGAACTGAAATCCGGGCCTTGTCTTTGCCCCTAAATAAAGGGGCCCTTTGCCCTCTGAAGACGCCCTGAGCTCTCCTTTGCTCTGCCTAAGAAATGGAGCGATAGGGAAGGATATTGTGAGCTCTGGGTATTTCTTCACAAGTTGCAGTTGCCAAGAGAAAAAAAAAAAGAGTCAGGAAGCCTTTTGTAGGGGGGTTTGTTGAAGAACTCTGCAGAACTGTTTGTTATTCAAGTTAACAAATCATTCTGCAAAAAAAAAACCAAAAAATTCAAGGATCCAGTTAGGTTGCACATGTTCTGTGACTCAGCCCGGGTTCTGCTTTTAAAAAGTCCTGGACAGAATTCCAGAATGGAACAATAAGGCTTCCAACCGCTGCAATTTCACTTATTATTGGTTATTATTGTCTTCCCTCTTTGACTAGAAGCTACCCATCTGTGCAAAAGAGATAGCATGGAAAAGATCCTTTGCAACTGTGTCCGTGATTCTTTGATAAATATGCACGGGTCCTTTTTTTTTTTCCCCAGTGACAAGGAAAATAATTTCTGCCTGTTGGATTCTCTTCTCTTTTTTTTCCCCTCTCCGAATCTTGCAATTCCAGAACTGTCGGATTATTTTCCTCAGCTTTCTAAAGACTTCAGATTACAGAGCAGCCCTTCCTCCCTCGATTTCAAAATCCTGGTCCACATTGATAGAGAAGTCATTAGCTGTCTTCAAGTTACTTTCAGGGTCTGCCTGGGTTGGCTATCCTTTAGTTCATTACCCTTTGATCCTAGGAAAGCATTGTGATTTTCACCAAGACCTTCATCAAGGATCAAAGAGTATTCTTCCAGATAGGGATGACATTGGAACAATAATCCAATGACTTCTTTCCTTCCTTCCTTCCTTCCTTCCTTTCTTCCTTCCTTCCTTCCTTCCTTCCTTCCTTCCTTCCTTCCTTCCTTCCTTCTTTCCTTCTTTTTCTTTCTTTCTTTCTTTCTTTCTTTCTTTCTTTCTTTCTTTCTTTCTTTCGTTCTTTCTTTCTTCCTTATTTTACTTTACTTTATTTTACTTTATTATTTTATTTTATTTTAATCTATTTACAGGTAGTCCTTGACTTACAGCAGCTCATTTAATGACCATTCGAACAGCATTACAAACAGCACTGGAAAAAAAGTGACTTATGACCATTTTTTACACTTACCATCTTCGCAGCATCCCCAGGGTCACGTGATTTACATCTGGATGCTTGACAACTGGTTCTAGGACGGTCACAGGGGGCCGGGGTCATGTGTTCATCTTCTGTGACCTTCTGATGAGCAAAGTCCATGGCGAAGCCAGATTCACTCAACAACCATGTGACTAATTTAACAGCTGCAGGGATTCCTTTAACAACTGGGGCAAGAAAAGTTGTAAAACGGGGCAAAACTCACTTAACACATCCCGGAGAATAAATAAGAGGCCATAACATCCAGTTCTGGCATCCATAACATCCAGTTCTTAGCAACATAAATTCTGGGCTCAGTTGTGGTCGTAAGTTGAGGACAACCTGTATTTATTTAAGATCAGTGCTTTACTTCATTCAATTTAATCAGGTAGAATGCTTCAATTACCTCCTCCACTCCCCCTTCTTTCTTTTGATTTGCAGTGTATCCTCTGATCTGATATTTCTCTAACCTGGTTAATTTTATTCTCCCAACATGGAATGATACAGCCTACGAGACAAGAAGCAACATGGGCCCTTGGTGCTCTTTGAACTCCTCATTACCCAAACTGGGTAACATCATCAGTGATATTGTTATCACTGATGATGTTATTTAGTTTAGGTCATAAAACATCTGCAAGAAAATAACCAAGCTTAGAGAGTACCAAGGACCCTCATTCAACCATGAGCTGCAAATATTCTCCTTTATTGATAAGAAGCAATAGACATTTTTCCAGCCATGGAGAAGCCCCATTTGGTAGGTGGAGGTGTAATGAAGCTGTGAGTAGAGACACCGTCTGAACAAAGCACGTGTTGGAGGATGTGAAGTAGGTTAGGGCCGGGCAGATGATAAACCTTGATCTATGGCTGGATTTTAGAACAATTGGACATGGGAAAGGAGTTTGGACTCTCTATTTTTTTATTGTGGCAAGAGGAACAGATGCTTCCCACCCAATCAGAAACTCCCTACTGTAATCTTCACTTTTCTCTTGGTCCTCAGAGATGACTGATTTTGAAGGAGATACAACCAAGAGGGTATTCCACTGAAGAATTTGTGGAAACTGGTTTGGACATGGGCCAAACACTAGGATACCATGAATTCTAGTGCCACCTTAGGCATGAAGCCTGCTATGTGACTTTGAACCAGTCACTCTCTTGAAGGCCAGAGCCAAATCACTTCTAAAATTCATGCTGCCAGAAAACTTCACAGACTGATCCAGTCATTTGCTAGGCATCAACACCGACTTGAAGGCACGCACAATCATACAGTTTAAACAGTGATTGTTCAGTTGGCTAATTGTTGGGAAAGCATTAGGTGCAAATAACCAGGAGCATTCATTGAGTTCAAAGCACAGAAGTGTTTATTATTGCTACTTATACACAAGAATCTAGTCAACTAATGGTCAAAGCTAAACTGGCACTAGATAAGGATTAACAGAATTCATGGGGCTGGATTGCAGTGACTCTAAACTGATGACATATTTAACTCTACCTTCCAGCTCAACTTCTTCTTCTACAGAAAGTGAAGTAAGTTCTTTCAACCAGACATGGTATCATATTTCTACCAGTTGGAGGAACTGACATTGAACACTTGAATATCTTACAGGAGTCTGAAAAGATCTCTGAAGAACCTATATATCATAGAGCAGTATTTACCCAAAGACAAGTGACTCTAAATCTAATAAATCTATCAAAATAAATATTGTTTTGGGGGGGATCCTCTTATTACCATTTGCTCTTATTACTATATTCTCAGTCATATGCAAACCACTGTACTGCTGCTGTACTGTTGTCTGTCTCCAAACACTCAGAAACCATTTCAAGGTCATCTGTGATGATCTTCACTTCTGCTGACTTAAAAAAGGTAGATAATGAGATGGAAACAAAAATCCTTTCATCTATTTCATGCACACACAAAACCCCACCCTTAAAAAAAAACCCAGGAGCAAGGCTGTTTGCATCTCCAATTTTAAAATATTTGGGAGAAAAACATTCCAATAGGGCTATGCAATGCTTCAGATTTGATTCACAAGTTGTCTAAAGACACTGCTGCTTTAATGAGTCACAAACAAGTGTTTTGTTCATGCACATGCGTATTTGAAAGCATCTCCTCCAAATCAAATCCAAAGCATCATAATAAGAGTTCTAAAATAGACGATAGGCCCGGGAGAACAGTACTTAAAAATTGCCTTGAAGCATTCAGTAAGACCGTTTGATTGATTATAATACATTACATTACTTCCGCTCAAGACCACAATCTCCCCAAGCCAGCTCACTGTATAAAACATGCAGTCCACATCAATATGAGGACTACATAAATCATAAACTAATGTTAAGCAAATTTAAGCCTAATCAGAAAATTAAGCCATCAATGCAGCACGTGATGTAAAACCAACAAGCTTACAGTTAAAAGCCAAAGGAATGAAATACATTGAAAGGAATAAGGTACCTTAACAAAAGCAAAAGGGGCCAGCTATGTGTGTGTGTGTGTGTGTGAGTGTGTGTGTGTGAGAGAGAGAGAGAGAGAGAGAGAGAGAGAGAGAGAGAGAGAGAGAGAGAGAGAGAGAGATTAAAAAATCCATTAAAAATCCATTCACTATCTGGGGATCAACAACACTGGTCACTGGTCATATGGTCACTGTTTCACTGTAAGAAAAAGGTTAATATTGAAATAAATAATTTCCAAATTCTCTCAGACTCCTCCTGCTCAGGAAAGGAAGTGGTACAATAATAATGATGAGGTGAGAAGACTTCCGGTTTGACATCGCTGGGTTGCAGGCTGCCCCTCTGGGAGCGGTCTGTCCTGGACTCCGTTAAGCCGAAAAAACCAGCGTCTACCGGCTGTTTTTACGGCTTATAATTCCACCCCCCGGGAATAGAGGGGTGGGAGATTAGAGCGGGTTAGGGCAGGGCCCCCCGAGCGCCCTAAGACTTTGTCTTAGGAGCGTGAAGGGCGTGGGTCCCCCATTTTTATTACCCGGCCTAGGGCATTTTTAGTGCTTAAGTTACTTGACATGAATTGATCTAATAATGGTTTACTTACAAATGCAATAAAAAAAATTCCCTAATGAATTATAAAAATTCTCTCACAGGCAAACAACAGCAAGGTTTCATACTTTTATGTACACTTTTCTTTCCATTTAAACCATGTTGTGCTATCAACAAAATTAGAATTTAGATATTCCAGATATTAGTTTTTAGCAAGGAATTAAAAGAAGAATGGTGTAAAACTTCTGTTGGATGAAGATTGTATCCCTCTCTTGTCTACTCCTGTAAATAGCACTGCATTTTGCCCACTTTGGTGTGTGAAAATAAGATAATATTTAGTCCTCTCACCTGCTAAAGAATTTCTCAGTGCTTAAGGTGGCAAATGCAAGAAAAGCTCAGTCTACACTGTTGAAATTCTATAGAAGATGTGGGAGACGTCTTCTTTTGCATTTGGCCATCTTAGTGATGGTTAAGAAGAGGGCTATGCTGCTATTTTGACTCCTCAGAGATGTCTCTCATGTACCTGCAGTGTTATGCTTTTTATCACCAGGCAAGGCCTATTTGATTCATGTCTTCAAGGGCTGTAGTACGTCTCCTCAAGAAAGATGGTTTTCCTGGTAACCTCCCTGAAAAGAGTGAACTTTTGCTAGTACAGAGCCATCCAGTCATAACAGACATGATCTTCTGTTATCTGTGTGTGTGTGTGTGTGTGTGTGTGTGTGTGTGTGTGTGTGTGAGAGAGAGAGAGAGAGAGAGAGAGAGAGAGAGAGAGAGAAAGAGAGAGAGAGAGAGAGAGAGAGAGAGAGAGAGAGAGAGAGAGAGAGATATTCAGGTAACTGATTTTTTTTCTAAAGAGCCTTGCTTGCACATTGAAATATATAAATGCTTGCCAATGCTAATATTCCAGAGCTGTTTTGAAGTTCCAGAAGAAATGATTGTAAGATGTGTTTTTGCCATTACACATGCTATGTGTTCTTGCCATTACAACTAATATTAAGCAAAGAACACCTTGTCGTAGTTGAAGTTCTTCTCAACACTACACTTCCTCAATACTCACTGTCCCCTTGCTTTGACAAGGGCTAGAAAGAAACTCCATGGATGTCTCTTGGAAGATCTCACCATGGAGAGGTCAAAAGCTCAGTTATGCACTTGATTTGATGTAAGTTGGTCTTTATCAAAAATTGAAATTACCATATTTTATAAAATGGTATGTTTTTTGCAAGATGTGAGGTTCCTTTTTGTTCCAAGTCAGAACTAAGTCCACGATTATCTTAGCAAACCCAATTATTTCAACTCTTGCATCATTAGCTCTTCATAAAACAACCACGACACAGGTTTGTGTGCTTGTGTGTGTGTGAATGTGTTTCTATGAGAGACAAAGTAAACTTTCAGCACTGAAGAACAGGGCTTCCATTTCTAAGATCAGAGAAAAAAACAGGGGGGAATATGACTTCTTATAGGGAATTATGATACCCTACAATTAGTTTTATATTCTCCTGCTGCTTCAACATAACAATAAAAAATAGAACTGAAGAATGTTGCTAAAGAATAAAAGAGTAGTTAAGGTGAATAGCTGTTTACTGCTAAGTCCACAATTATTCTCCTAAGGTAGACCATCAATGATTCTGCTAGATCATTTTGAGATTTGAAGGGATGAAAGTAACTATTTTGTACATGTCTTTTGTGTTCAGATGATGACAGCCTGTCACGTAATGATTCAAAATTAATCCCATTCATCTCTTTCTTCTTCCAAGAGAGAAGACAGTCATCAATTGCCAAATAGACTTTTCCCTTCAAGATCTCTTCTTGACATTGAAAGCCTTCAGGCTTATTAAATATGGAACGTTATAGCACTAAATTCACCCCTAAACATAACTACTTAGAAGTAAGTTGATTGAATTCAATTGTGATTGCTTTCTAGAAGGATGTGTATGTTGCAGTTGATGAGATTTTGCTATGATGATGGCAGACAGAAAATCTGAGAAGTCTTCATCTCCTAAATCTAGCTGGGCTTATACCATCATGGCAGAAGGAGGGAGATAAACTATTGAGATAGTTCCCTATGCCTCTTTGTGGATAGGTCTTGGAGAAACATGGGCTTTCAGTTTAGTATATTCATTCAAGACACATCCCAACTACTCATCACATACTACAGAGTAGCAACAATTCGGTATTTCTGTTGCTGGAATAGGGACAGACCCCTTTCTTTCATGAAGGGACTTCTCTCTACGTTCAGGGTGATCCAATGCATTTCATACAGTTATTCAATTCATCTCAGAAAGTTACATCTGTACTCTACATTAGTCACTCTTTTACTGCTAATTAAGGTTAATCAGCAAATAAGAACTTTGGCTTTTGATTACGTGGGTTATAATTTTCATCAGTAACCAGTATTATCGCTTAATAACTTAATTAATGAACACCAAAGACTTTCTAACTCTAGAAAATTGAGGAAGGGTGAGGAACTATATTATGCTGTCATAATATAGTTAAGAAGTTTTCATTCTCTGAGCTCCCACTTTGATTATATTCCTTGAATGCACTATAGGAATGATACCCCCCTCCCCCCACCCTTCAAAGTAGAAATAACTGGAATTCTTATCCATGACTATCATGTAGAGTTGACAAACTACATTTTAGAAAGATGTAATCAACTGCAGCCATGACTATATTCTCCCTTAATTAAATTATGAACACTGACAAACATAATTTTTAGAAATAAAATCTCACTGTGTAATGGATAATTTATGTAAATTGATATGGAAGCTGTAGCAATCAATTTGACATTTGAGCTGTATGTGTCAATAGAGGTCTTTCTCAGCAGAGCTACACTGTTGATAGCAATCACATATTCTCTGCGGCTCTTTTTATTAAGCTTGGCCAGTTAATACTTCAGTAAGATTCTTTTTATATTGTTCTCTTCTGAATATTTGGCCCATTTTTTTTCTTCTTCTGTCCCTTTCATACTCCATTTGGTTAATCTTGGCCACCTCATTTGGTCCCCTTTTCCCAGGTAGGTCTACCTGAACCAGCTGTACTTTTGCCTTGAAGTAAAAAGTGCCTATAAATGGGGGGTGGGGGTGGGAGAGTCCTTCTTTCATCAGTAGGAAGTCAGACAGCAGATCTGCAAAGAAGGACAATCTACACAAGTTATTATCCATTACTCTTTAGACCATCATAAATATTTAAAGGAGGAACAAGATAAATTGTGACAGTAGACTCCCCCATCTACCACCTGCATCTTTCCAGAATGTTCCAAGGCAGAGGACACAAGGGAGGTGATGACCCCTGCATTCTAATTTCAGTATCTCTCAGTTCTTGATTTTTAAAACAAAAAGTCAATCCACTCAATTCAGTATTGGCCCTTCATAAGTTTTTGAAGCATATATAATTGCATGCATCATCAAGACAATTATACAATGTCTGAAGAATCAAAACTGACTTCATTTGCATTTTCTATGCTAAGCTGAAAATTAGAATACAGTTTTAAAACAGTTTTCATATTCTGTGTAACACGAGGGTCTTCAAAGTATTGAAATTGCTTTGACATGCTGCAATGGCATGTGGCAATGACCTTGGGATCCCTTAGGGATTGATCAGTTAAGAGAGGCTATAGCCCACAGCTCCATAACAAGCAGAGAATGAAACTCAGAAAGAAACTTCTGAAACTTATCAGGCTGTCAAACAGATGGTGAGAGATTTATACTTTCAGACTTGCAAGATTCTGTTAATGTAGCTTTCCAGTAAAGAAGAATTATGAAGAATTAATAGTCTGGCCTTGTTTACTGTCTGGTCTACCTTGAAAGGCTGACCCATACATAGTTTATAATAGACTTTTGTTAATAAAGGGGGGGGGGAAACCCTCTATTGGCAATATTATTTTTTATGTGATTTTATATAGCTTTTTTTAAAATAAAAGGTGATTTATGCAGAAACAGGCTATAACATTTATGAACATATAAATGCAAAAGCAATACAAACAATAAACAGATTATCCCATCTATTTCAAACTATCTTTTACAGCAAAAATTATATTGTCGTGAAGAAATTAACCAATGGCACCATTTTGTTTGTGAGGGGAGACACAGCATATATTTTGCAAGGTATGTACTTGAGTTTATTGAAGATTAAATTGTAAATTAAATGCAGTCTATTCAAGGAGCATTTGTTGGAGTTATGGACATCTCATAATTTAAGACAGCTCTAGGAAATCCTGAGGTAGCTTTCAAACATTCATCACAGAATTTATTCTGTACAGCTTGCTCCCATATTTTTGCATTGATGTACATTCAAGCCCCCTGGTCTGTATTCTGACCATTTTCAGAAATGCCAGTCTCTTTTCTTCTGCGCAGAAGTCTCCAGCATATAAATCAAATAAAATGTATACACACACTATTCATTTATTTATTTTTATAGTTCTATTCTTCCTTTTTGCTCATAATCTAATTACCTAGAGAAGTGACATGCTGAAAAAGTGTAAAACCCAAGTAATGTTATGAGCTGAATATAATACATATTATAAAAAAAAATCTCCTAGGCTGAGAATTCATACAAAGACAATGTCCCTTGAACCAATATGATGTCCAACTCAGTCCTTTAAGTAACCCTCAGTTTTGTGGGCTTCAATAGAGACTTTTCTCTTTCCTCACTATTATCAGGAGGTTTTAAAATGCATTGAAATTTGTGATGGTAGTGACCACATATGGTGAATATGTGTGGCTTAGAGTTCATATATTGCTGGAACTCTCTGAGCTTAGGTTTTGATAGAAGATATTTTATAACCCTATCAGCACAATTTTGGAGAAGGGTTTGTTGGTTGACAAAGGTTTTATATATCTTTCTGCTTGCTTGCATTATGTGTGCTTGGATAGGGCAGTCATATGGGTGGATGCTATTCTGCAAATAATTGATGCCTTTTGGTTGGTAGATTATTTATTGGACTGATAAGGTGGTGATTCTTTTTTATCTCTGTGTTGGTAGCCTCCAGTGTGATTAGTATTGCTAACAGCAGTGTGATGGGGGTAGCTCGTGTGGGTGTTGTGTTCCTATCATATTTGAATTGTTATTGGGTTTTGGTGATTAGGTTCATAAAGAGATGGATCTTGGTTATCTAGTTGCTGCTTGATTTTTGGATGATGGGTGAATATTGTTGTGTGTTAGGCTGATGCAATAATGTTGGTCCTTTGGTTATTTCTTTTGATAATTCAGTGGATAGGGTTTAAATTTTCATGTCTTCAATTGTTGCTTGAGTAGTGTGTTGTGCTTCCAAGATTTTTTTTTAATGTGGCTCGTTCTACGAAGGGAATGTTCTATTAATCAAAATGTAAATTTTAAGAGCTAAAATTCATATTGAACTTACTTGGTTGCAGAGTCACAAATGACTAGGCTTAAATTATCCTGTTTCTCACCTATTATGAGAAGATCTAGGTTTAAAAGGCTGGGAAACGTAGAAAGGAAGGAGAAAAGGATGTCCAGGAGCAAGTGAATAGACTCAGTTACAGTGACAATGTAATGTAATGTAATAAGTGCATCATTGGGAGATTTGAAAGAACAGGTGAGGATCAGATGATCATGGAGAAAATCTATCTACGTGGTCAGCAGGAGTCAGAAAATTGACTT
This sequence comes from Oxyrhabdium leporinum, assembly GCA_032468155.1. Taxonomy (NCBI): domain Eukaryota; kingdom Metazoa; phylum Chordata; class Lepidosauria; order Squamata; family Cyclocoridae; genus Oxyrhabdium; species Oxyrhabdium leporinum. The sequence continues at coordinate 223,557 of JANHFL010001059.1, forward strand.
GACAGCATATAATCAATCAAAAGTTCTGTGAATATTCCCGCAATGGAATGGGACCATTTGCTACAAAAAATATTTTCATGTATTCTCTAAGAAATGGATAGACATGCCATTTTCCACTACTTCAGATATGCAGAAGTTGTCAGATATGGCTTATCAGCCTAAGATTAGAAACAAAGGATGCTGTCATTGGAAGGGGCTATTGAAACAGAATATAATTGACACCACTCTCTTGATTTTATGAGAAGCAGCAATTGCAAAATTGCTACCATATCATCTCCATAGTTGCATGAATCTATAGTTTACATAGAGAGAGAGATCAAAGCTGGGGCTTTATGAAGGTGTACATCCAGTCAAAAGCCAATTTGGGCCAGTCCTGTTTTACTACAATAAAAGATCTACTGGTTCTGCTCAAGATTTAGAGCTCATTGAAATCCAATGTACTATATATTCCTAGTTTTAATAAATATTTACACAATAACTAAAAAAATTCAAGCATCAGTCTATGTGCAAATATTCAATAACACACAGACCGTCAAAAGTATTGTTCATTTTTAACATATTTTTTAATTATTTTGTCAGCTAAGCTTAGGTACTTGATGTATATTTTCAAAACCAAGATTTATACATCCCATGTCGGAAACTGCAAAATAACTTTTAAAAAATGATGTTTGATTTCTTTTTTAATCTTGAGTTCATTGTCCTGTTGTTTTCTTAATTGAATAATTATATTATTCAGCTGTATTTCACCTAACTAATGAACAAGTCATGTATCTTGTTCAGAATGTTTCTTGAACTAATGTAGCATCATGCATGCCAGTGGCTTTTGAACCTGATTAATCTTCACCAGGTCAACTAACTCTTGACAGGTTTTAATGGTTAATTTTATGCCAGCCCTTTTATTAAGTCATATCATAAGCAATTGTTATATTAAAAAATGAATTCTTTACGACTGCTTCAAAATCATCCCACAGTGTAGTCATTTGTATAATAAGCCCAAATCTGTATTTTAAATTATCTAGAGCACTTATCATCAGAAAACAAAAAAAAAGTTCATTTCTTTATCCTCTATGCAATATTCAGTTGAATTTGTCCATAGTATTATAACTGGGATAGAATTTGAAAACTTTAACATTTTCAATCTGTTGTTTTTATTTATTCATGTATTTATTTTAGTGGATTTATGTGGCTGCTGATCTCACATATGTGACTCTGGGTATCTCGCAATATTAAAATTAATTAATTAAAATTGTATTAATTAAACATTAATAAAAGGAAATACACTATTATAAAACCCAGTGAATATGGAAAAAAAAATTCCAAGTCACATTTCAATATTCAACATAGCCAAGTAACCAAGCCATGTGTTAGGGCTTTATGGAAGACTAATGGGGATGAGGCCAATATGACCTTGGAGAGAGAATATTCTAGAAAAAAACATGACAGAAAAAAACTCTGCTCATGGCCCAGGTAGAAGCAATTGGAAAGAGATAATCCCACAACTAACCCAGCCATTCAGAGTGCCAGCTAGCTCATACCAATATGCATTGTATTATTGAATATGAACCACACCAGATTCACCAACCTCCTGGTTCATTACATTTAAACTTCTATACCGGTTGAAATCCAACACATCGGGAAATTACTAGTATATAGTATCTATCTGAATACTTTTCATTTGAATGCACTAATGCTCAGATGAGACCAATATCAGACATCCAAGAGGATGTGCATGGTGGTGTCACATTATAAAGCTTGGTGTGGAACAAAGAACAAAAGGGGTGGCTCTGTGTCAAGATGTCACCAAACTTACAACACCATTTCTTCATTGTGGTTACCTGAAGTTGCCTATAGACGTCAGACATCTATGCATTCTTAACAATTCATCTAGAACAGGCCTGTCAAACTGGCGACCTGCAAGCCGGATGCATCACACACAGGCCATGCCCACCCCGGCTCCACAAAGGCAAAAAACATCATGATACATCATGATATGTCACATGACATGATTGAGTTTGACACCCATGATTTAGAACAAAAAAGTTTTGAAAGAATAAATCTATTGTATTGATCCACAAAGGACTTAATAATCATTATGAAGTCTGCACAAGTGAGAGATTGAGAGACACATACACCCCAAACATAAAAAAAGCATAAATAGACCTTATGTAATTAAGACTTAATTTCACACAAAAATGATGTTGAAACTCATAACCAATGTCAGCTTAATGGAAATCAAATTTGCATTTGTTTTATTTTCTCTGATATTTGAGTTTCTGTATATCTCAGGTTTCTTTCGCCCCATTTGTGGAGAAATTTACAATTACTAATAAGGGCTTGGGAAAAACCAAACTGCATGCATTTTTTGAATTATCAATTCTGAGGATGGACAGGACAGTGCTGTACCAGCTTGTGCCTACCAGGAAGTAAGAGTTAAGTCAGTAGACCCACTATAGCTGAAAATATAAATGGCTTCATCTCAGATGTTTCAGAGCTAAACAGTAACTTTACCAGATAGAAAATTAATGTATATAAATAGCTTGTAGATTGTCATGTGCCATGTTCCTGGATGGGATGATAATTTCATGCTAAACTTCAGCTTTGATATTAAATATCATTCAACCTTTGAAGGAATGTCTTTTTTGCCTGGTCCAATTCAGTTGATAGAAGTGGAGATCTCATTTACACAATGATTTTTTTTCCAAATTAGTCCTGTCAATTTGGCAAATTCATAAAATAACAACTTAAACCAAGTTCATAGTATTTTCTTTAAAAGAAAGGAAAAGAAGCCTTATTTTCAGACAGCACTTTGAAATCCATTTATCTCAGATGCACTGGCATTCAACAGCATAATTTGTTATTTCAAGTGACCTATGGAATGTTTCTTTGCTAGGAAAGGATAAAACAAACTTTCTCCACATAATTTATCTCATTCACATTTTTTTTAAGAAAAAAAAAAGACCAGTAAGATGTTCAGATGCACACAATGCAGCCATGATTAAAGTAGCAATTGTTGCATGGATATAATGTGTAAAATGCACCCAAGCAACCACTATGTATGATCTGAAATAACAAGAAAGGAATGGACAACAGTCTTCTTCAAGCATTCCTCTAAATCAGGAGTGTCAAACTCAAGACCTGTGGGCCAGATGCAGCCCGTGGAGTGTTTAGATCTGGCCCATAGAGCCGACCTGGAAACAGCAAAGGACCAGCCCACAGTGCCTCTGCCAGCAAAAACAGGCTCCCAAGCTCCGTTTTCAGCTGCAACGGCCTCCTGCAGCCC
>JANHFL010001063.1:8460-45900 GCA_032468155.1 Oxyrhabdium leporinum
ATTTTTATATGTAAACCGCCCCGAGTCCTTGGAATGGGGCGGTATATAAATTTAATAAAATGAAATGAAAATGAAATCAGGATGTTGGCAAGTCATTACTTGCAAATAAACTATTCAGGCGTTCTCCTAAGCGGCACTATTTCTCCTCCATTGAGAATGCTGAATTCTCTTGCATCCTCCTGCAGAGTTTCTATATATTCAGAATTTATCCACATCACATTACTCAGGGACTGCTTGAATTGGGCACACCATCAGAACTGCTTCTATTTATGGAAACTATCAATGAAATTGTGCCCTCTGCTTTTTTTGCCCCAAAGATCTTCCTGAGTATTAGTGTGTGTGTTTGTGTGTGTGTGTGTGTACACTAGCCATAAAAAACTTGTTTGGGCCAGCGCTCACATTTAGAAACTTCAGAGCACATTGTGGGGGTCCCTCATAAAATGAGTGCCATGGTCGGCTTTTCCAGTCACAAAACACTGAGGTGCTATTTACCGAAAGACAAACTGATTGGTGTATTCTTAACCCTCCCTCTAGCATTTTTCTTTTTGTAGACTGCTTCCTACTTGTGGTGAGCAAAACGGTCCTGATTCAATTCAATTCAAAATCCACAGAGGCCATTATTCGATTCAAGCTTGCAAACTGAGAGTATACCAATCTAGCAGATTCAAGGACAACCATAGATTATAACACAGAAACATCAAAATGCCTGCATTTTAAAAAAAAAATATTTTTGGTCAGAAAGGGAAAAATCACAGGGCAGAGGATATTACTTATGTCTACTTTCATCTGGAGAGCTGCAAGATTTTCAACACAATATAATTAAAATTTCCCTTACACTTCTGTCAAGGCAGAAGCAGAAGAGATGAAGAAAGAACAGTCCAATAGGTTTCAAATTGTCCAACGAAGAGCCTAAAGTGTTCTTACGACTACTCTTTGAATTGGCATTGGTAGCAATGGGGGGGGGGGGAGGTTCAGAAAATTCCTTTGGCCCTTTGGCCCTCCACTTTCTACTCTGACTCATTACCACACACTGTTTGGAAGGCAACCAGGTCAGTCTCATGCCTGCATGTACTCCACATCTTGTCCATGGGACATGAACTGAAAAGCAGTTTGGGCAAAGAATTAGCAATTAGCTCATCATCCAGAGGGTCGACATGGACCAGAACTTGGGTCTCTTAGTCTATATTTTAACTGCTGTACCACACTGTCTCTCTTTAATTCTGATGGATATTAAAGGTGGCATCTGCGGCACAGCAGGCTCCAGGGACACCATATTGCATATGTTAACTCCAGAATGATTGACAAGAACAAAGAATGAACCATACTCTGGGAAGTAGTCAAATTACATGGGAAAAAATGACCTGGAGGCTTCAGAAGATATCACTCAAACACTGTCATAAATGAATTGAGCCTACCTAGGTATGTATTTCAGGTTGATGTTTGGATTCAATCGCAGTACATTTAGGAATAGTTAAGTGAATGCTATCTTTATAACTATAGCTTCCTTTGAGTCAGAGGGATAGAGGGATACCCCCTCCATTCCAAATTCTTTTCTTATCAAGGATGGATAGTGGTAGAAATATATTATGTGTTTTAGGGGCAGTACACTGGCACAGAAGAAATGGACCAAACATAATTTATCAGGCTAAGACATACCTCCTGAAAAGAAAGTGAATGACAGTGCTGCTCTTATCTTCTAGTGCTAGTGAATATTTTCTTGTCCATAGGTGTGTGAAGTCAACAGCCTGGCTGGCCTCCTTCTCAATTTCAATTATACTCACTTAACTTATGTGAGCACCTCAAAAGGAGTAAAGTAATAGGTTTTGTTGGATTAATTTCCTTTAAGAATCACAATAGGCAAACTTGCAAGGTATAAAAAATTCATCTCCACACAGAATGAGGAAAGAAAGCTAATTTAGCCTCATACAAAGCAATAATGCATATGCAAATACCTTTAGTCATTTCCAGCCTATAATGTCCAAATTACCCCCCTAAAAAGTCTTTCCAATGTACCAAATGGGTTGTTTATACTGTATTAACCACCAGGAGGGTTACAGGATGTTATAATGACTAAGAAAAGTCTGGCATTTAACCAAGGTATTCTGTGATTAGTGAATTCTAATGTGTTTGAAACACAGCTGCATCAGTTACAGAATCTTGAAAACAGTTTGTTTTTTTTAAAGGCCTAAATAGTGCTTGAATCACAAAAAGCTAGGTACATTCTTGTCATCCATGTCTAGAGGAGCACAGTGGCTCGCATGGTTAGGATGCCAGGTTGGAGGTTAGCAAGCCAGCATTTGAAACCCGAGTACTGCTGTGGGGTGGGAGTGAGCTCCCATCCTTTGTTCCAATTCTTACCAGGGACATGAAAAGAGCCCCCAACTGGGCATCAGCCAGGGCAATTATGATGTTGCTGGCTATTCCTTTCAACCTGGAAGCACCTCATTGCTTCCGACACAAGTACAATGCAAACATTAAAACATGAATTAAAATTGTCTACATTAGAGCCCTTTCTGTTTAAGAATCAATTGTTCCTACAGCCAGCATTACCCTCAGGTTGATATAGCTACTGAATCCATTTCGTTTACATTGGGTACTTCTGTAAATAATTGTCCCATCCATATATATATTTTCAACCAGAACTGTGATCATGGGTGAGCTTTGTAAATATTTTCTGATTCATCATCCTGATTTATTGTGACCATTTTGCAATTTCCTCACAGTATAATAAAAGTAATAGTAGCATTCATAATTCCCGTTTCCTAGTCTGGTCTAGCTTGAAGAGCTAACACTTACCCTAGCCCAAGGCCTGGGAGGACAGTCAGGCCTTCAAAAATTTTCAGAAGGTCACCAGCCATAAAGGTCTCTTGGGGGGAATGGTGTTCCAGAAGGAAAATGCCATGACAGAGAAGGTGCACTTCCTGATAAATTACATTGTTTAATTGAAAGGAATTGGAACTTACTATGTCTGATATCACAAACTGGACAAACACAAACTATTGGAGGTGGGTGGCTCTGCCATCTCTTAAGGAGGCAGTGGTTTGCTCCTTTCTCAAGAAGCCATTGGTACTGAACATTTTTTTTTCAGTCTCCAACCTTTCCTTTTATATGGGCCCCCTTCAGTTAGAATTCATGTTTGGTATGTGACTGAAATAGCATTGATCATGCTTGTAGATGATCTCCAGCGAGAGCAATATGGGAGCGTAGCATCCAACCTTGCTCTTCTTGATCTCTCAACATCTATTGTAGTACCCTTTTAGATCAGCTTCTAGGATTGGGAGGTAGTGTGTTTTGCTGTTGTTGTTTTTCTTTTCTCCATGCTGGTTCCAGTTGGTTTGGAGGGAGGGTGAGACCACCTGCCCATAGTCCCTGCTTTGCATGGTGCCATGGGGTTCACAACTCGTCCTGCTTCTATTAAACATCTACATGAGACTATTGGGTGAAGTCATAGGGTGAGATATTATCAGTGTGACATAATACCCAACTTTGCTTTTCCATACCTGGCTGTCCAAGTGATGTTATGGAAGTTCTTTCTAGATAGCTGCAGAGGTTTGAATTCAACCCTAGCAAGAATGAATGGCTTTGCACACTAGGGACCGATTCTGGGGGCTTTTCATTGTTAGTTTTTGATGGGCCTGCAGTATCCTAAACAGAACCAGTGTGCAATTTGAGTCCTGCTGGACTTATAGCTCCTGTTAGAAGATCAGATAGCAGCTGTGGCTAGGATGGCCTTTGCACATCTTCATGTTGTGTAGAAAGTGTACCCATTCTTGGAACATGAAGATCTGCTTATGGTCATTTATATCATGGTCACCTCCTGAATGGACTTTACATCATGCTGCAATTGAAGAGCACCCCATCCAGAATCAAAGATAGGAGATACGTGCAACCAGGAGGCCCAAAACTCAAAGCCATTCAATCTTGCTTAGCTTGAGCTGAAGCCCATTATGCCACCTCCAGGACTCCAAAAACCAAGACAGAATTTCCACACATGATCTGGGATGGAAATATAAAGCCGAGTATCATCAGCACACTGAAAGTACCTCATTCCAAATGACCTCACTCAGTGGCTTCAGGTAGATAAATAGGAGAGAAGCACCAAACCCTGGGATAGTCCACAAAGTAGCAGCTGGGAGGTAGACCCACCCTGCCCCAATACCAACTGGAATTCACTCTGGAGGAAGGAGGAGAATGAGGACAACACCATGCTGCTGACCCCCAACAGCTGCATCGATATTTATGCATGCTTTTTGATCAGTACATGGCATCTTTCTTGCTTCAGGAGTTGGACTGGTTTCCAATGTGCTTCTAGGTGCAATTCAAGGTGCTGGTAATGATCTATAAAGCCCTTCACACCATGTCTGGACTATTAGGGAATGTCATTTTGTGAGTCAGGAGCCAAACCTGACATCCAGCCTTGAGAACATAATTCCAACAGACCTTACTTGAGCCCCAATTCTATCGGCCTTTCCTATGCAGGTTTTTTTTAAATTGAGTCAGGAGAGGAAAGCACCTGACCCTGTACAATAGTTGTGCTGATTTGTATTTGTGTTTGTGTTTTTTTTATCTTGGCTGTGGATTATGTACACATTTTTTATCATTTTGTTTTATTGTTGTGAATTTGTCATTAATTTGAAATGGATGGCCATATAAATTGAAAAAAAAATAATTCTTTTAGAAAAATGCAAATCTACACTCCATTGGAATACCTCAATGAACTCTAATGATTTTATTTCTGAATAAGCATATACAAGATTCCATCATGTCTAAATATTTTTGCCAATTCATTTTATTACAAATGCTTGAAGATTGGCTAAGATATTTTTTTGGGGGTAAGTCAACAGTATGCTTTAGTCATTCATTGCTAGTATGTCTCACTCTTGGCAATGCTAGCTAGGACAAAACCTGTCCCCAAATCACCCAGTGTTTTATCCATTCATGTGACATTATGATGAACCATCCACCACAGCTTTGGCCAGGATTTTAAAGGAAGTGTGGCTCATGAAATGTAACCCGGTTTGCTTTATAATTTATGCAAACCTGAGAACAAGAAGTTCCCCCATCCTTTTATATATTTTCCCCCAGCCCATTCCTTTTGCTCTCCTGTGATTTAGATTATTAAAGGCCAAAGGGAAATTTCTGAGTGTGGTTTCTTTAATGCACAACTTTGGGAACTTTTCTAGTTGAAGAGAATGTAAAAGTGATGTATATTTAAAAAAACAAAACAAAAGTGAAACAACAGTAGGAATCTAATCAAAAAAATTCAGACCTTAAAACTTAAATGTTAAAGTGAAATAGAATTATAAAGGGCAATCCATGATTCTAATATGCAGCAGTTGCATGACAGATGCTTATCTTAGCACTACCTATTGCTGCATTTGTCTACTCCAAGAGAAGAGGAAGATGCTTGCAGATTGCTTTCTAAGTTTTAAAAAATGCAAAGCCAATGTTTGCCAATAGTGAAGTGTAGCAATTAGGTTTGACCAAGTGTTCAAAAAATGTTCAGGACAACCGTCTCTACAGCAACAACTGTACATGAACATAACCTTGCATTTAGTGGCAATGAAGAATAATTATACTTAGGTAAAAATTAAGTAGCCTTTCAATTGTGTTGCACACCAGATGCTCTCATATGGAAAAAAATAATTATTCTCACCATATAAATATATTGAATTTTCATTATGCCATTACTTGATTAGCAGTCCTTCCATTTTCTTCAAGTTTTGTTTTTGGTTTCAAAAGATCTGGAAGAGGCTATAGTAGAACTTTTTAAAAGGAGTAGATATTGATTAAAATCAAATCAAGTATTCTCAAAAACACCTATTTTATTAATACGTCCAACGAAAATGACTTGTGATGAAAAAAATGTGCTATACATGGACAATAGTGAACAAAAGCAAAACTGAAGTTCATACTCCACTGAATAAAATTATTTATCAATTTGAACACCATCTGATTCCCAAAAGCTCTATATATTGGTCTGACATAAGAAACAAGATGTGGCCACTTTTGACTGCTTACCACAAAATTGTAGAGTTGTAAGCCACTCAGAATCATTTGGCTGAGTTGGATGGCTATAGAAATTGATAAAATGATTGTTCAAAATAAAATAAAATCCATAGGTATATTTGTGATAATCACAAAAATTCCTCATGTAAAAAAGCTGTGCGGTCGCTCGGAATTGATGACAACTTGATGGTACATAATCAATTGCCATCATCTTCTGATTCAGTAGAAACCTAGAATGTTTGTTTTGGTAAAAACAAAATATAGAAAGGTCCTGAAAAAAGATAGTACATCACCCCATTCCTGCCTGCAAGAGTTTGTGCCCCAGTCCAACAACCATCTTACCACTCCTTCTTTTTCTCCCTTGGCTTAGTTCAACTGTAAATTATGCAATGGTTTGGGTACATGTTTCTTATTATAATGGATTCAGCAGTAAGCAGCATGCACCTAGCAGGGCATATCCCACTTATCTGTCCTCTGATTTTTCCAGCAATTTTTTTTGCCTCTGCTCGAGGACTCTGCCAATTAATATCTGTACATGCAGTTTTAAGGTAACCTTAATCCTGTCCCCACTTCCATGCCTTGGTTCTCCAAACTCTAATCCTTTGCCACACCTATATTTCAATTTGTATTCCTGTTTTGTACAGTCCATGACTTCTAAAATACCTGTTTCAATTTGGACAAAACTAGGAACACTGTGCACCAAACCGTGGCGCACCCATCAATGTTAGTGTGAGATCTGCATAGTATTCATTTGCAGTCATATTATCATCAGCAGAAAGTAAGTACTGTAATCTCATTTCTGAGCAAAGCATGGATGACACTTTTGGAAAAGAACAAGAGTTGCACGTGATGGAAAAGAAGGGAAAGGCAATGGATATGCTGGATGAATCAAGTGAAATATTGTTGGAAAAGCCAAGGGTTAGCAATAAAACAGAATCAGGATAAAAAGGAATATGTATAATCCTTGCAGACACCAAAAAGTCAAAGCTGACTTGACAGAGTCTAAATAAAATTGATTCTGGAAAATTGCCCTCCATTGCAAAATCAACTGTTAAGTAATTTGGAACAAAAGATGGGATACTGAATTGATAAAGAGACTCAGTTCTAAGTTCAGCTGCTTCAAAAAGGAAAACAATTTCATTTTAACTGAATATTTGATGTATTCCACATAATCAAAAAAATCATTCTTCTTTGTAAATCAACATTTATCTTGATTTTAAAAACTTTGATGGAGTTAAAATTCTTGTTTCCCTATTTGCATGTAACACTGTAGCAATAACTGATTAGACTTGAATAGAATATTCTTTCAAAAATGTAAAACTGAAAACACTCTTGGGCAATATTCTACCAGTAGTGTCAAAACATTACAGCTACTTACAGAGGATATTTTATTGTCATAAAAATGTCAGTCTTTTCAACCTTGTTTTGTTGTTAGACTAGACTTGTGATACCAAGAATAAGCATGCAAGTTGTGCCTGTCACTCAGCACTAGCAACTTATGTCCAGCAGCAAAGGCGGCTGCTATTTGTCATCAAAACTAAATATGCAGGATTTGTTGGCTCTGATCGGTGCGGACAGCATTCCCATGTTCCTCTGCCAATTCTCACCACATATCATAGTGGCTGTCCCCTCTAGGTTGCTACTTAACAGTATCTAAAACTCTACACCTTCAAAAATAGTTTTTGGAAGCAGTCGACCCCTGAATGACAAAGCATAAGAGACAGAAATAGGCCTAACACCCATAACTAAATGCCTCCAAGAGTTAAGAAAATCTTAAATATCTGCCTGCCCCCAATTTTGTTTTGAAAGAAACAAAGAAATCTTGTTTAACATTTAAAATAATGGCAAACATTTTAAACCACATTTAATTTGTTCAAAAATGAGTAGGAACTGTCGTAATGAACCTACCAATGAAAATTACTTGATCTCTAGAGCATGGAGACTACGATTTCTACAGACAATCAACAAGTTCCCCTTAATGCAGAAAACGTTAACTTTTTTAAAAAAAAACTCCCCCCCCATCTTTTAGACAAAAAGGCAAAATAGGAAGAGTTGAAGGGAAGTAAAAAAAACCCTTCAACTGTTCTTATTAGCTTCACACAATAATAAATCTTTTATTCCTCCCCATTTTTGTCTCAATGCTGTGAAACATATTTTACTGTCAAAGTTATCTTTTTCAAGCCAGGCAAGAGCTATCTGGGATATACAGTATCTGGGAATCCCAGTGCGGGAACTAAGATCACCAAGTGCCAAGCCTTTTGAGAATAACAAACTAAAGAAGCATAAACTATTTGAATTTATGAAATGAATTTTATTGCTACTATGGTAATGTAACAAGGATCTTTAAAGTAGAATTACTTGCCAAAATAATTCTCCAGATCTACTTATATCTATCATAATTACATCACAATACTCAGTCTTTCAGAGTTCTATAAGACTAATATTTTTTTGTAGCAGTCCTCCTTCTATGTCTTTCTCAGGTCTCCTATTCTTATCACATCTAAGTACTCATGGCCCTCTGCCTTAATGTCTTTTAGGTTTCCTGTTCTGATTTGTGACTAACATATTATGATGGTAGCCATGGTGTGACTTGTCAGATCTCATCTCCAAACATTTTTGACAGTTACCTGCTATCAAAAGGATTTATCAGCAAGAATTTAGGCTAGCTTAGAAGTTCTTTTGAGTTTGACATATGACGACAGATCTTCTCTGTGTTCTAATAGACTCCATTCAAGAATGTAATCTACAGTGCATAACTTATAGATCCTTCAAAGCAATGGATGCAGCTTCCGGAACACTTCCAATAGTTGGCACCAAACCATAATTATGACAGAATATATAATGAAATACATGTAATCATATTAACTGTATTTGAGTAAATAATCCTGGTCACACTCTTGTTTTGGAATGCTGCACTGACTATGCCTGTTTATTTTTCTCAGTATCTAAATTGACTTAGTAGGTCACAGGGTGCCTTCTTTCAGGACTCTTAATCTGCTCCTTTCCAAAATCTGCCAACCAGAATCCCAATGTTTCAAGAGGATTCCTTGTGTCTATAAGCAACAGCTAGCTTATCAATAATATAAAACAAGAAAGCCAGAATTATCTAGGCTACTGTCACTCATCAAGATGTAATGTTTGTCATACATGGCATGCTGATGTGAAGAAAAAGGTTTATTAACTTTTTTCATTTTTTAAATGACAGTGCCAAACTTAAAAGGGAAAACAAATCTTCTAACCACACTTTTTTTTAAAAAAGTGTAAAATCTAATCATTGTATTCTTGATATCTCCCTTTCCATTCCTCCTCCCCCATCTGAAATTTTTTAAACAAGATTACCTACGGCAGTATTTACTGTTCAGTTACAGTGGTGAAGGACAGATCTAAGGAAATGGAAAACAACTCTGACCACAGGTTAAGTTGGATAATGGCAGTAATGATCAGTAAAAGGAAACACATGTTGTTGAGACCATTTATCTCTGATTCTATTGCTAAAGAGTACATATTTGTGGTAGTCATAGAAGCATCAGCAATCCCAATGGAGGCTTCTTGTCTATGAATCTTGTTACCAATTTTATTATGGCAAAGGAGATGTGTTCTATTTGAAGAGATTTAAAAAGGCTTGTCAAGGACAGAATTGGTACCAACAGTATCAAATAGTTAGCTATCAGATAAATGATTAGCTTTATCATTTATGATGTGAGGAAATGACAAAGGAGGAAAGTAAGGTTCCTCAGTTACTTTGCTTTGACCAAAGGGCATGTGGAACTCCCGACTGTAATCTACAGTGCAGGCTATAAGGAGCCATCATGCACACATATCCTCCATTTCCTATTAATATGGAATCATTATTCAATACAGGAATAAGTTTAAAAATATATTTTTTAACGTGTTAAGAATGGTAAAGATAGCGAAGAGAATAGAAATGAAGAACAATGGGAGCAAATGCCATCTAAAAGAAGAAATGGAAACTAGAAAAGTTTAAATTCTATGGAAAAAAATAAACAACTTGGGACATCCATCCTTTAAATTCTTTTCTGTGAGTTGTTTAATTAAACTCAGTGGCACCAACTTCTGGGTAGAGATGCAAGGTTGCACTCTAAGTAAATGAAGATCATTGTGGAAAGCAAGGCGCTAAAGGGCAAGCATGGTATGTTGTCCATACCATATTGAATGAAACATCAATATCTCACATAGTTAAAAATGTCCACACGTTTAAGTTTCTTAGGTTGAACTACTGATGTCCTTTTTAATGCACCCTCCCCACATGCTTACTGCAGTAGCAATTTTAGGGAAATTAGATAATCAAAACAGGAATTCAAACATTCAGAAAGATGGTGGTGGTTGTGGAGGGAGGGACAATTCAAGGAGGAATCACTGTTTATCAAAATGATTAAACTCTTTCTAATTGTGTGTCATAATATAAGAAAATGTGTACCTTTTTCACTTGCAATATATAACATCCACCTATGACAAATTAATATTCCATAGGATAAATGCAACATTACCTTTTTCTGTTGTTCAACGATGCAAAACAGAATTATTCTTGTTTGCACTGGATTTCACATCATTTTATCTTTGGTTTAAAATACCTTCATAGGAACCTGTTATTACAGACATTTCTATTTGTATTTAAAATCTGATACAAGCTGCTGATATATAATTTACAGTAACAGAGTATTAAGAAGCCAGGCATAGGAATCTGGGATATATGAAAGTGCCAAAATCATTAATGACAGTTAAAGAGTGCAAAATGTACATTCTTTATTCTGCCATACAGTTCCATACAGAACAAAATTTGATTTTTCAAAATATAAAAGTAATGTATGCTGTCCATTGGCTTCTTAGCATAAAGCACATGTACTTTCCAGTTTCATTGCACATTGTTTACAGGTGTGATGGTTTTTATTTACATGTGTTTGGGCATCATCCATTTTTTCTAATACATGTTATATCATAGACACAAAATTCAAATAATACAACTCAAAAGGATATTTATATCATTTAAAAATCTTTTGTCTAATAATTTCAGTTGCTCAAATGCAAATCTTTTTCCCGGGAGTAACTCTGATTTAATTACTGCCATCATATCTAGTACCAAGAACTGATTATTGCAAATAAATATTCTGTACTTCTCAAATACCCACTTCTGAGGCAGGATGTTCACACCTGCAGTTAGTTAGCTGGCAGCATAAAAAGAACCAGGAGCACAGTTCCTTTTTTAACCAGTTTGATTCAACATTGAATATTATATAAAATACTTGACTGGCAATTGTGAATACCTGAAAAAGATATGAAATCCCAGATGGAGTATCTTTTTTTTAAAAAAAAATATCAAAATAGATTCTGTAATTAAGGGCTTTATGCCAACATACAGATGGTCTACAGATGATTTCACTGCATGATTCTTTACTGGTTGCCCACTCTCAATTAGTATTTTCAACAGGAATTATTCCAGTGGTCCCCTAGTTAATAGGCTGAAAAAATGAGATTTACAAATCTAAGCCTAAAGAACTATTACTAATACTAAATGTTTAACGTTCTAGAAATATTTGTTCCAGCAAAAACAAATGCTTTTGTGGCTTCCTAAAGGGAACAATACCAGCAATTTATTACTTGATCAAATGAAATAAGAGTAGTTGCTTTTAGTTACATTCCACTTTATTAGAGAAATCAGTCTAAATTCAACTTTACTTTTAGTGTTAATTTACCTTAACTATAATAATGTTCAAATTTTAATTGGGAAAAGCACTTTCCTACCCCATCAAACCAATGCATCACCCACATTGTTCCAGTAAGATCCTAGTGCTTAGAAGACTGCAGGAAATGAAATGGCAAAGGGGGAACTGAAAAAACCTGCACTTCACACAGAGTGTGACAACACTCTGCTGGATTCTTGCTCTGAATGGAAGTGTTAAACAAAATATCTAATATTTAGCATACTTTAAAATAATTTATAGTACCTGACTTCTTTAAGCTTCACATTATGGCTGTTATTCAAAATCAAAAGTACTGCTATGAATAATATATCCTTTACATTATTTTCACTCTAGCTACAGTGAAACTTTTATGACTTTTGTTTTCAATCTATTAAAGAACTTATATTTACCTCAGGAAATACTGGTTTTCCTCCAAAAGTAACTTTTTGTTAGAAAATGAGCTAATGTTAAAAATGTGGAAATATGTTACACTTGTTGACTCAGGTGATCCTACAAACTGAGATAAATTTCCACCCCTATTATCTAATTAACATCAAACACATTTCATCAAATCATATGGGATACTGACCGATGTTATGGAAAGTTATCATGAAATATGTATTTTTTTCCCCCAAGCCTTTTAGGTATACGTAATTGTCAAGTGCTTCTCATTCCACATTCGTAAAAAATGCTATTTGACCACAGCAGCATTGTTTCCCTCTGTATCAAAAACATAAGGAGTGGTAACTATAAAAAATACCTAATTTTTAGTATTAGTTACTGTTTAGTCTATGGTGGGTATAATTTCAGACAGGTATGCATCCATGCATATTGTTAATGGATTTATTCCTATTACATTCTATCCTACAATATTGAACAAAACCCATTCCTACTGTATATTTT
The DNA here is from genome assembly GCA_032468155.1 of Oxyrhabdium leporinum. NCBI lineage: Eukaryota > Metazoa > Chordata > Lepidosauria > Squamata > Cyclocoridae > Oxyrhabdium > Oxyrhabdium leporinum. The sequence continues at coordinate 21,072 of JANHFL010001063.1, forward strand.
TAGGAAAATAGGTTTGAATATATTGGGGCATTTAGCTTTACTTCATTTTTATTTCAATTTCTCTTTTATTATATAACTCATAGCTGGCAAACCCTTATGTTTATCCACTCTTCTAATAGATGAGTTAAGATTATGTTGCATACTATTACGAAATAGTGTTTCAAATATATTACATATTTCAGCAAGAAATACTGATTCATATGCCACTGTATTCACAAAATCTTACTTTTCTTAAAAATGAAAAAAGATTTACTTCATTTTTTGAAAGCAATATTCATGTTGTGCTTATAACAGCTTAATTTTATGTATGTCTATTCAAAATTAAACCTTATTAATTTGGAAATAATAATGGATGTAAGTTTCAGCCTAAATTCTCTGAAGTAGATCATAGAAAGGAATGTTTTGAACGAATGCTGTTCCATATAAATAGGTCTCCCATAAAATATATTAAATTAAATTTGAAAACAGATGAATAGGCCATATTAGCCTAATTTTAGTAACCATTATCTACTCATGAAAAACTTGAATAATTTATTATCAGATTTCTGCAAGCAATTATCTCCTAGATGAGTATACAAAATGTTAGACTTCTTTTTAAAATGGATATTTTATATACCTTTTGCAATAATTGGAAAATTATCTACTTTGATTTTAAATTTTGACCTGTACCACGATGTCATTTAAATACTACCAACCATAGATATAAAAAAGAAATGTTCCACCCGAGAAGCAATGAACCAACAATTTTAAAACTGTTTATTAAGAAACAGTCTGCTTTAACACAACTTAATTACCGGAGACTTGTCATCTGAAGACTGTTTCTAAAATCACCTTTAGGATCACAATGAAATTGGAAGAAATAGGAATCCTGCTAGGTTAATGGTCTGTTTCTTGCTTTAGGTACATTTAGGAATGTGCACAGTAATGCTGTTTAGATACTGAGATGCTGAACTGTCATTTTAATCAGAACATTAAAATCAAACTAAATGTTTCTATCATAAAGGCTCAACAAAGAATCAAACTGGTTTCTTTGGGCACATACTGCATACCAATATATTGGTATCTTTGCCCTTTTGTTGTGAGGTGACAGTGATTAATTTAGAAAAGGAGATTGTGGAATTAGTAAGGCAGATGCTGAAAGACGAGTGGCAAGACTCTAAAAGAAGATTACCTGAAAATATGCTACTTGTTCCCCACGCTACTGGCACTTACCCATAAGGTAAAAGTTCAATATGACCAAAGCCAATTCAATGGTAGTGTGCAGAATGTCAGCCAAACAAACAACATAAAACAAATCATGTGTTATCTGTGGTCACTTCTTCAGGGTTAGTCCAAGAACTCATAACTTACATTCTTCTGTCCTTCCTTGTTTATTGAATTAAACATGTAATGGTTAATAAACTGACATAGTCCAAAGTTAGTAGGTTGGTATTATAACATTTATTAAAATAATGCTATGGGTTAATAGAAACAGCAAAGAACCAAAGAATTAAAATGCAAGCTATGTAAAAACCCAACTAAAACCCAAATATGTCTAATGTATTCAATCCAGTAGCTAACTAAAAGCCTAAGAAAGACAACACTCCCAATATAATAATAAAGTACTGCAAAACAATTAGCAATTTTCAGTTATCAAAATTGTGGGTTTTGCATTTTTGTATCCTTTTCTTAATCAGGAAAAATTATTCTGAATGTTATATAACATACATATAAAACAAGATAGAAAAATACATTATAAACTTGTAACAATGGCTGTAAATACATTATCTTACATGTTTCTCATAGGCAATAGGTTGGTTATGTTACATACATAGCATCAAACTAAGATAAAAGAATAGACAAATACATGTCATCTGTACGGTTACATACAAGCGACACTCCCATATACCCACTCTAAAAATTACATAATACTGTCAGAAAAAAGACTTAAACTACATATTTTAAGAAAGAAAAATTCAATAAAGGATGATAATACTGAGAACCAAGGCATTCAGAGATTCAAAAGTCATGCTTTAAGTTGATCCAAAATGTTATCAACCAAGTTTTAAAACTTTTTTTCAGAACAAACATTACTTTTAGAAGTCACACTTCTTCCAAGAAGAGACCTCTGATCAGCATCTAAAAATGTCCAGGTTTATCACAGTTTGAGATGAAACTGGATCAAATACTGGTAACGTTATAGCAATCTTCTCTTCAAAATGTTTGAGTGTCGCAAGTTTATTCAACCAAACAAAAATCAAAATGGCACAGCATATACCAAAAGTAAAACCAAATAAAAAACAACAAAAATGTTATGTAACAGGAAGACAAAGCCAGTGGCAGAATAAAAGGAAAGCTAGCTGCGTACAAAAAGATGAATGTTTATTGCATAGTAAATAAACTGATACTTGTTTCCAGGTGAGACACAATGTTGATAAAGTCACCATGCAGATGCTTAAAAAATAAGCCCTCTTTATCTAACTTACTATTGACCTTTGATTTGGAAACTGTGAAGGTTTTTAGGAGAATAAGCTGACACAATGTAAAGGGCAAGGTATCACCTGATCTTTGCCAATTTGCTTCAAAGCCGTGACCATGTTGACACTTGCTCATTAATTTTACACTCCACTTTTGTGCGTAAAGTGTTTATAAACACTAGTGTTAATTAATACTAATACAGCCACACAAACTTCTTTTAAAAATTCAAACTGAACCACAGCTGGATTTTCCTCCTTTAAAGGAAAGCGCAACCAGTAGTTAACATTCCTCAAGTAGAAGTTTCATGAAAAATTATGTAAATCCATACGCACTTGGCATTGTAGCTCAAACATCCAGAACTTATAACATGCTCAATCTTAATGTTTGGTTTAGTCACGAACGAAATTATATGGGAGCAAGTTTAAGTTCTCTTCTACTTTCCTGCATCTAGGTCAATCAGGAAAAAAAAAGATAACTAATCTCTAAATAATAATAAAAAATCCAAACACTTGCTACTCTATAACTACTGTAATCTTATAATTTGATTTAGAATGAAACTGCATCGTAGAACCCTTTGGTTTAAGGCTGAGCAAGTATTATAAAAATATATTGTCTACAATTGAAGAGGGAACATGTTACAAAAATATTGCGGTTGGCTGTTGGTGGAACAATTCTATTTCACAGTTTGGGATCTGGCAAGGTTGCATCATGCTGTGGCAAAAACCAGGTAATTTTAATAGTCAACTCATTTGTCTTTCCTCACAGCTTCTTTTCACATACTGGGCGGACTGAGTGGCATGCATTAACTTGCTGTCTTAGGGAGGAGCTGATTATACGACACACCTGACTAAATGACCATGAAGAAAATAAGGCACTTTCTTTTCTTTATACTTATTCCAATACTTAAAAAATAAAAAAAGAAAGACAAAAAGGCTCTTTTGGTCTTTTGTTTCTCGACAACCACCAGAAAAAATCATTTAATGAAATAAAGGGTTTCTTTGTTCTTTTTTCTTTTTTATAACACTTGAAAGTATAAAATGCTACATTTCCAAAAATATATATTTCTTCTGCACCAGCACCCTTGTATAGTAAAAGTATCTACTTTTTTTTCAATTTGTTTCAATGCACTACACTTTATCTACAATTTCATTACATGTATACAGCAAATAGGCAAGCATGGCTTTTATATCCTTATGAATTTACTCTATACAGGGAGGTTTAAAAAAATATTTGAACAGTTTGCCCAGTAATGTGACACATAATGCATGTACCTTGTACTCATGTAATTTTTAAAAGGAAGTTGATGTATAGTAAAAGAACTGTATCTCAGCGTTAGCTTCGATAGGGTTGCTGTCTTTTAATGCATTGATGTGGTTCAAAAATTCAGTAACCTATCTTTCATGGCACTTTTTTTTTCTTAAAAACACCCAATTTGGCAGGTAATATAAAAAAGGCTGCATCTTCTGCCCTTTGAGGGCATTGGTAGTGATTACACTGCATGTCAAATTTTGAATACTTTTAGGAATCCCTTCACCAATGATATCCCTGACCAAAGGTTCATGCATGATGCATCATCACACAGTACATTCAAAGAGAACTTTGACTTCTTTATGAGAAGAGAAAGATTCCTAGAAGTCGCACAGTAACTGCCTCTGACATCAGGGAGTTAAGGGACATCTGCTTCCACCTCTTAAATGAGGCCCTTCTTACCATTTTTAGGGTGGGACACTAAAAGATGATCAGTGCGGAAGGATGAATTGGACCTTATTGCTTTACTACTATTCAGTGCAGGTTCTAGAACCACTTTCACCCAAACAGGGAAAAAAAGCTGAGTTGGAGGACAACAAATTCTTTGTCTTTTTGTTAGATGGTAAGACGAACGGACAAATGCCTCAGCTCGCTGCACTGAAGACAGACAAGCAAAGGCGATTACCAGTTAACTGATCAGCAGGCAGGCATGGTCAGGTCATCATTGGGTGAAGAGTTCAGAGGTCAGAAGGTCATAGGTTAGTTGCCGGTGGCGGCTGGGTGGTTAGAAACAAAAAAAAGAAAAAACAAAAAAAAAGAAAAAAGAAAAAAAGAAAGAAAGATAGAGAAGAGATTAGTTTCAGCTAGTGACGGCTTAATGACAACATGAAAACTAATCACAACTAATAAAAACAAGCATGTTTAATTCTGACATACTGCTTGACACCATCTACAGAATGCAATAAAAATCATGACAGCCTAGTATCATGATTTGAACATATGAAGGAGAAGCCCAGTCCCCACAAAACTGGTTAACAAGGAAAAATAGAAATAAAAATATAACTAATGGTTAGTAGCAGTCAATGAAAGAAAAAACAAAACAAAACAAAACAAAATGATGAACAATTTCTGGAACTTGATAAAAGAATTGAGAACAGTCAGTGCACCATATCAGTATCTGACTGCTATTAAGCATTAGTATTGTCCCATGTGCAAGCAATCAAAGCAACTAGTAATGATGAATGTGATTATTAATAACTGACTGTTAAGAGAAATGAATCTAAGAAATTTGATTTGTTGACATTTGCTTTCACAAACTACCGGCCAAACAAGTTTTTTGTTCAATAAATTTTATTGCTTTTCAATGATTCTATTTACAATCAACACTGAACTTCTTGGCTTCATGATACAAAGCAATACTAAATTGAAGTCTAAAAGAGTAGGCATCGTTCATGGGAAACAGGAAAAGCTCAAATGCTCTAGTGAGCTTTTTCCTTTAAAAAAAAACAACACCTCTATCTTACACATATAGGACACTAAGAAAATGCACTTGTATGTAAACACTGTAAAAGTCCTGCCATTTAAAATTCTATATTTAAAATGCTCTAGTTACATCAAAAATATAGGAAATCTAATTGATACTAATAAGGCATTTTAAAAACTACAAACAGCTCTTTTTTCAAAGCTAATACTTTGCAAATACAATAAAATTTGACATTTCATATACATTCCTGCTTTATATTTTTATATTTTAAAAGAAGCCACCTGTAAATACTATTTTCTTTTCCAAAACACACAAATATTACAATAAAACTTAAAAAAAAGTTCTCAAGTGGAAAGTTATCATTCCCATTTTTCTTGAGCTGTTTCTTCTTTAATTACTCTCTTTCTCATTCTCCTTCAACAACTTGGTCCACTTTACAGTAGTACAAATTTTAAGACTCATTCAACAGTTTTATTATCTCTAATAAATTCTGAGGTTTGATAAGAATATTTGTACTGTTGCCATTGACTAAAGCAGAGGAGATGAAAGTGAGAAAGGTGTTCAGTGCAAAGTCAGAGTTGTGCCATTTTAAAAAATGAATTCAGTAGGTGCAATGTTCACAGATAGCACATTTTTAAAGGCCGTACATCTTGGGTTGGCTTTATATTATTTCTATGGCCTATCATTTAGGCTACAGTTCATGAACTCTAAAACCATTACTGTTGTAACTTAAGTGATACCTTATTTTCCCTGATTTTTTTTTAAATGCTGAGAAGTGGGGTTTTAAGTTAAAAATATTGTAAAAAAAAAAACCACCTTAAAATTAATAAATATTTAATGTGGCATTATCTTGCCACTATAAAAATGTGTATTAGATATCCAGAATCTTAAAGCGTTCTTGGTACTTACTACAATTTTAATTAATATGGTATTACGATTTGTAGATATAAATTATGTGAAAACTGGCTTTGAGAAAAACACTTTACTGTTATAGTTTCAGCACTGCCATTTCTTGTGTATTTAAATCAATGCAAGCTATCGTAAGATATCAGTACACCTGTGATACATCCTCTGCCAAGTCCCTGACCATCTACAGTACACACAGGTTTGTCAAGTGTGCAACACCATTACAGTTTATTACAATTAAATCAGTCAGTCTCTCTGTTACATAAATTCAGTTTTATATTATTTATATGGTGGGGCTTAGGAGAAATTATGTGATCTCTTTAATTCTCAAAGAAATGAATTCTGAAAGTTGGGAGCTCTTGCTTTAAACACAATGCTTACATATAAGCCAGCATTAAGAATAAAATCTTTAATCACACAATAATGGAATACTTCTTTTAAAACCTGTTAACCAAAGATCAAATTAATGCATATGCTAGCTTCAGTTAACTCCTCATAGTTTTTCTTATAAACAGAAAGTGGTTCGGTTTATTGACATTGAATTTTAACGCATATTGAACTGGACAATTATTCAGACATATGTGAAGCTACAGTGTGTCCACTTATGTTAGTACAATGGAATTTTCAACTTGGTTGCACACAACAAATTAAACCTGAATGGGGAACCAAGTGATATAAATAAAAAATGTATTAATGACAAAAAACAGTATAGTATTCTACTCTTTTACACTATTGTCCACAATTCAAAATGAATAAACAAAGCCACCTCAGAGTTTGATGGAATCTGGAATTATTCATCATGTTCACTAATGTCATGTGTATCTGAATCATATACCATCATTAGTAAAACCAATTTTAGGGAAAAAAACGGTCACCATAGTCTATACAATGGTAACTATAACTAAGATGTTCTTTGGAACATTCTACTACTAAAGTGTATGCTATGTGCTCTCAAATATTACCAAAATAAAACTATAAATCTTAATACAATATCTGCAAATTAGTTTTAACAAATCTCCAAAACATTGTTTCTAATAACTGCCAACTCTAGATACAATTAAAAATTCAGTCACAAACTGAACTACCACCCAAACGTCAAAGGCTTCTAGATACAAAATATTATAAGCTAGTTGATTCTCTGGCCCAGTAACTATCCAGTACAAGTCTCTCAAGCAGTGAAATGTGATTTTTCTTCCCATTCCACTTGATATATCTATCCTGATTCCGTTATCTTTAGATATCCACATGCCACCATAATTTGCAAAAGAGGAGAATCAAGTAAAGTGGGTTTATAGCACATTTTTTTTCACATTCAACAACACTCACATGTGGCATCCAAGAAGAATGGAAGTAGGAATGCATGATCTTGCTCCCTCATTATACGTACAAAAGGTATTTTTCACAGAAATGAACATTCATAACGGTGATTCAGTACAAACAGTGGGGGTTTTTTTTCCCAGAAAAGAAAATATTTTGAAAATACAATGTGGCATTTCTGAAATCTTGCAGAAAGTACCTATCTGGTTTGGAATGTTTCTAAAAATGAGCTCCTATGGGATGAACTCAAGAACTGGTTAAAAGTTATAAATAAAGGCACTGGTACTTATTTAGGATTTGAAATATAATTTTGCATAAAAATTATTCTTATCTGAATTTATTCTAGTGCAATACTACAAATGTACTCCAAGAATTAAAATTTTGCATTCTAATCTCATTTGCACTTTAGATAATGCAACCTAAATTAATCCTCAGGATACCTCTGCCAACTAAGGGAGGTATATTGATATCACAACTAAGTTGCCAAATTCAGAAACAAAAACAATACTACAGCGAAACAAATGTTCCTGAACTGTCACACTGCTTTCAGTAGTAAACTCAATGTCAATAAACCGAGAAGTCACTGCTCACAAGAAAAGGACATCATTCAAAAGCCTATAAATTTACAAGGAATGTAAATTGCATGATATAAAGGAGAAAATGAAGATTTATTTTTCCTTCAATAATCAAGCCAAGCATGTTTTTTGCTTTGCCTACCAAAATACCAAAAGTTCAAAAAATGAATTTTAGTTGCAAATGCATTTTTTAAATCCTAGTAGCTAGGAAAACACACTCAAACTTGAGATATATCACTTTTACTCTCCTTGTTAAATATAGAGATTTTAGGGCAAATGGCACAAACAGCTTGTCAACAGAGAGGAAATGAATCTTCTGTTTTCTCCTGAAAAAATACATATAGCACTTACTTCTACCTTATTAAGCACTCATCCATTCATTTTATTTTGCAACACCAATTTGATATATCTCAAATTATTTAAGAGTCCCATAGGAAAATCAAACACCGACCCAAAAATAAAATGGCACCTACTTGAATTAAATCATAGTGCTCACAAAGGAAGTTATAACTTTGTATACTCAAGGCACTGAAGTGTGTGTATGTGTGTAGATTTTTTGATAGAAAGGGTACAGTAGTTTTAAATTGCCAGAAAAGTGTTATGTTCACTTCAATTTAATATAAACATCAATAAAACAGTCAAAATAGAATTTGATTAACCAGTTGTGGTGTTGCAAATTTCCATGTACACTCAAAGCATTTCTTATAAGCAAGAACTGCAGAACTAAACTAACCTCTGTCTGCGGTCACAATCCTTTGGTAAGGATGGACACGCATATCGTGCCTTCGAACTTTAGTAGCCACCGCACCTAGTTAAATTGCAATTACCAAGACAGTTAGAAAACATTTGATAAAACATTAACAGCAGGCTTATTAAAATGGATTTTAAATGGTCACTTTCTTAAAATACTATTTAAAGAAAGCAACAAGTTAAGGCACAGTAGTTTCAAATTTTAACCTTAATATGTGAATTATATCTGTGCAGATTAATATTGCATTTATTTTAAACATCCAGGCCTTAACCTGCATTATCCATTCCTTTACAAACTTGATTACAGTATTTCATGAAATCTACTAGACCCAAGCACAATTGAGCTTTACTAGTCACATATTCACTGAAGTGCCTTCCTTGCAGCAGGACTATCTTAAATAATGCCATTTTTAATACTGAAGGTTCTTTGCTAATTTTTAAACAACTTCCAGTTTTTACCATTTAAAAAAATTATAACACAATTCCTCAAGCCTACAGACTTTTAAAAACTAAGTCAATAACTGTGAACTGCAATGAATTAGGTGATTAGTAAAGCAAATAGTACAGAATACATAGCAGTCAGTATACTACCATACACTCATAAATCACAGCTACCTTGCCATAGCACAGGCTACATCAAATTAATAGCATTTTTATTTCTATGTGCAAAAAAGTGCAAGTAAGTCACTGACTGCTAGGCTACATTTTTTCAAGGCTGCTGAAAACTAAACATTTGTTAAAAGTCAGCTCTGATGAGGTTCAGTTAAGACCATTCTTGAATTCTTAGCCTTTCGTTGGGAAAGCCATACCTAAAGATAAAAGGGAATTAAATATTAGTCAACTAAGATTTGATGCTACTGTCAATCCTTCCCATAAATGTATTTCCTAATCTTCCCTAAATTGTTTACACATTTTTCCTAAATTGCTTTTCTTTTTGAATCTTTATATTTTGCCAAAAATATTAGTAAATTAGGGCTTTACAATTCATTTGAAATCGTTTTCTTTCTTCTTTTTTTTTAACAATGGGGCACATACAAAGCACAACTTCTCAAACAATTAAAGTGGACTCACTGGGAGGGGAATGAAAGGGATGGGCATGCACATGCATGCAAAAATAGCTGAGAACAGCTTATGAACTTTAAAAAAAAGATGCAGCTGCTTTAACAATTAGAACAGATAAAGTTCTTACACAATGAAAAGAAAATCTTTCAAATAATTTGCAGCGCCTTGCTGGCAATTCATCACTAAAAATAAAGATGCATATTTCCATAATAATAGTTTTAACACGTAGTATTTTAGAGTCAAAGTTTATTAACACATAGCTTATTAGACTTATACTTAATTTTCACAATACAGCAAGAAGTAATATATGGCATTTACTTTAGTGATCAGTTCTCCACAATGGAAGCAGTCTTGACTCTGATATTGTGCTGTAAGAAACTATTATAATTTCTATATTCATAAAATGTATTATATCACTTATTTCAGATTGGATTACTATTTTCATTACATATGTAATAGAATCAAAATTAAAATGAATATTTACACACAACTGTAAACATTAATTTTAATTAGTAAATCTTTAGTAAGGGTGAACTTAGCTGAAAATTAGCCATAAACTAATACTACGTATAAAACTATATTATTATATTTAAGTTATGGTAGGTGATATAGATATCTAAAATGATAGCATGAAAATATTTCAAACAGAAGCAATAACTTTAAAAAAATATTTTTTTATATAATTAAAAAATTAAAATTATAGGATCATGTTCTATTCCTTTAAAAATCCCTAATATGCATAGTTCCAAGTCTAGCACTAAAACTTAATTAACATAAATTAATTGCATAGTTAATTATATATGATGGTGTATTATGAATATCTATGGAAATGCTCCATTCATGTTATTCATTACTATATGCTGATCCAAATGAAGTAATGTGAAAAGAAGCATTTATTGGTGATTATAAATATATCTATTCAAGCTAAAGTGTTCCTGAAAATATTATCATCCTGAAAAACTCACGAAGGAAATGAAAATGTGAACTATCAGATAATATACAATTGCCCAATCTTAACACTATTGTTAATTGTAATTAATTTAAAATAACAGCTATTTTATGTAAAAAGAAGTATGTTGTGAATTACAGTAGAAGAATTGATATAAAAAAAACTTTTAAATTCAGTGAAATATAAAATAACTATATTGTTTTCTCAATCTCAGAGAAAATGGGAAGTATGGATGTAGGCATGAAATGTATTGCTTTGCAATCAGGCTTATAATTTTAGGTTAAAAAAATAAAGATAGGAAACTAAATAATTGATTCACGGCTTCAAATGTCTGGGGATCCAAAAAGCCAATGGTTAAGCTGTCCCATGGATTTCAATTGTAGAGTAACCTAGGTAGATAATTTATGTATTCAGCAATATATTGTATATAGTTCAATAAGGAATGCATTCACATAAACGGATAGAGGGTTGCAACTAATTTATAAAACTGAAATAAATGAGATTTTATATGTGTTTTACTTGGACTATATTTTTGCTCCTGAATATAATCACCAGCAGTAACTACTTTTCAGTCAAGAATTAAAAATGACATAAAACAACGTAATTCATTATATACATTTAATACAGGGACAGAGAAAAAAATTAAAAAATGTGATATGAACAAAAAACAGCAATATCAAATCAACACTAATGTTTTATAAGTGATACTAAAATAAAGTCTTCATGCTGAAAACCAAGGAACCAAAGCATTAAGAATGTCAGGTATTTCAATCTCCTATCTCCTCTACAGAGAGAAAAAAAAATTAATTTTTCAAACCCAGTATCCTTATTATGTGGGGACACACTTGTTTTAAAAAGCAAAGCACATTTCATCGACAGTAAAATAAAAATGCTTTCAGAATCTCAAATATAATGGGGCACAAGCCATGCTACCTATAGTATTCAATTAAACTGTCTTGGAGAAACTTACCTAATACCCCACTGGGTTCAATAGGATACTCAAGAATTGATGTAGCAGGTGCCAGTGTGTAAGGATATTCATAAGGTGTGTAAATTAAACCAGCTTCAGGTCCTTGGGGAACTATTGCAGCAGCTGGGTGAGGAGTTCCATTTGGCATGACAGCGGTCTGTATTTGTCTGATCAAAGGCATTATGGTAGGGCCAGCTGGCGTAGGGGTACGCAGGGCAGCTGGTGGGAGAACAGGAGCAGGCCCTGTGATAATCCTTGGAGCCTGGGCTGTTGCTGCAAGAGAAAAGGCAAGGGCTGCTACAGTAAGCAAAGAAGTTCAGAAGAAAGTATGGAGACAGTAGTGCAAAACATGAAAAGATGGGGAAAGTAGGAAAGTAGGAAAGAAGAAAAATAAAAGGAAATCATTAGTACATGCATTGATCACACAGTGCCAAAGCACACCATTCAAAAGCAACAGCTTTCCATTTCCCAGTGTGATTAAGAATGAACATGCAAAATAAAAGCCAATTTAAAATGGCAGAATATATTTCTAAAACAGGTAACACACAGCACAAAAGCTCAATGTAGATCACGTATTTTTCATTACCTATGCCTTCAAGACTGCATGAGACTGAGAGGCATGCAGGAAACAAAAAAAATACTGTTGTAATATGGAATATTAAAAATAGTGAGATTTTAAAATCCACATAAATTCAGTGAAGCTTAGATATACAATGTAACATATTTCAGTTGCAACTTAACCAGTAAACATTCTATTAGGTCAGCAAGTACAGTATCAACATTTGTTTGTATCTCCTGTCCATTTTCTGAACCATCACAGGACAAATGGTGACAAGAATACAGAAAATGTTTGCCACATTTCCCCCCATCTAATATAACTTTCTGTAACTTTTTTCTCTTTAAAAACAGGTTGGTAATATAAAAAACTAAAATATAATAAACTGTAAGTAAAGATGAGCATTTATGTTAATACTAATAGTTTATCAAAACAGAGTGAAATATTGCTAAGTATATATTTTACAATATATTTAAATTACCACTTAAAAAGCAATTGGTGTATGTTCAGGCAGCATTATTTAATTTTTGAAATTTAAGATAAAGCTGAACCACTAAAACTATTGATTGGTCAATAACGAATAGATAATGAATCTATTCTGAAGGCAAAGAAAGAGCAAAATTCTGAGCTGTAGTTTAACAAAAGCAAATAAATAGCATGCTGGTCATGTTATGGGTCATTTATTCCTGTCTTTCTATACAAAATGTTCTGACAGTTTCCATTGTTATTTTCTATTCCAGTGTGTTTTACTAATGTCACTTGTAATGTTGGTTTTTTTTACAAATACCATTCCTAGCAATTTACAAGGAGCATGTGCTAAGAAGAGGGGGAAGTATCTCTGTCTTAAAGTTCTTTGGTTATATTTTTCTGACACAGTTTAAAAGAACTGTAAATAACAATAGAAGTTGTGAGATACTGAAGTGTAGCCAATTCATCACAAAAAGGCAGGCTTCAGAGAATCATTCTTTCTCAGGACAGCATAGCCTGGTAACAAGGTTTCTAAGTTGCCAGTATTCTTTTTATAAGACTCATATGCTCATTAATTTGTAGATATTTTAAAATACTCAGGCATCTCTAGCATGATGATGTAAGTTAAATCCTAGGGCTGTTGTACTAGAAAATGATGATGCCTTATGATAAATCTATCATAAATATCTCTATAACTAACAGCAAAGTAGCTTAAAGCATGACAAGATTACTTCTTGAACCTATGAGAGATCAAGTACTTGCCCTGGAGCATAACTTATCAAAGTGACCACTAAAACATGCCAAAATCATCATATGTGGATCAGTAAATTACTTTCAAAACAAAAGCTTTGGGGCACAACAGAAAACACAAGTGATTGTCAGTGGTCAAGACCAAGTATGAACTAATCTGTGCATAGTTTTAGAAATGCTAACACAGTGTTTTCTTAATGGGAATCTGGAGCATGAGAAGAATGTACTGGGATGTGGTTTGAATGTACTATATTACTGAAGTTGGAGATCATTAATGAGAATATTATAGTGCAACTTAGACTATGAGAAAAGAACTAAAATAAAATTCAGATAAACACTAAATATTAACAGTTTCAGCTGTCCCCATAGTTGCTAAAAAAATCATACTATCCAAAACATGTTAAAAAAGAAAACATACTATACTACAAATTATTTTTTATTTTATAAGAAATAATCTCTCAAAGCTGTAAAACATTCTTTAGCAAAAAAGTAAAGAATCTAGGATCAGATGTTGAAATAGGTATCAGATTACATGGCTAAACTTTAAGCAAACCCACACTATTGTAAACTCAATAATTTCAAAACTTAATTGCAAGATCACTTTATACTGCAGGTACAAATTCATTTTAAAGCTCTGCAGCTAAAGGTCCATACAAGTTTACTCAGTGAAGTAAGGAACATTTCAAATGAGTATTGCCTTTAGTGTATTTATCTTTTATTTCAACTTATGTTTGGATATGTTCTTTTAATGCCATGAGTCCAAATGGAGTGTTGCAGCATAATAAAAAAGAATTGTTATTTTGACTTTGTTTAGATTTATTGGTGGTGATATTGGACAAATGTATCTTTGGACTCGAGTTTTTAAAATGACTGTTAAATATTTGATAAGTGTAAAATATATGCTGAATTTCCCACACTGTCATTTGCATGGGAAGCTATGAGTAATAGGTATGTTTAGTTAGGTTTTCTGCAAATTTATAAAATATTGGCTTATCTAAAATGATGGATGAATGAAATCCAATAGAGAATAACTTCCCAAAGCACTGCCAGAGTTCTGAATCAAATTCAGCCTTATTCTGCCCTATAAGGGATCTGTAATCTTGCTACTGCAAGTTCCTTACGTGTGTGTATTAGAAAATGAATCTATTACAGGAACAGTCTGGACCAAATGTTGTGGTAGGCCCCATCATACACCAGAAAACTTTGTATTTCTAGCTTTGTGATTTATCGAATTGTCCCAAAAGGTACTTTTTTTCAAGAGGCAACTGGACTTTCTGATTTTTTTCTTTGAAGATGTTTTGCTTCTCATCCAAGAAGCTTCTTTAACTCTGAGGAGCTGAAGAAAAACCAGAAAGTCCAGTTGCCTCTTAAAAAAAAATCACCTTTGGGAGAGAATTTATTTTGTAAAAGTCACAACAATTAAGACTATATTTATTGAAGGTTTAATTAAGAAAAAACAAGAGATGCCAGAAAATATGTGCAATACCTTTTTTCTTTCAAAAGCAAGCTTTGCTCAATGTGTACTACATTATAGAGTACAAAAATATGAACAGAGATAGGCATGCTATGGAAAGCAAGATAATACACAGGGGGCAAATACAAAATGTACTCTGTGAGTACTAAGGCTATTTGAAAAGGCTATAAAATATCATGCGAGTGACAAAAAGAACTAAAACACATTTTGTCGGCTTCTATTTGCCATATAAAGAACTAAATTCTTGTACACATATGAAAAGTTCTACAGTACTATAGGACTTACGTGATTTGATATTGGCGTCTCGGTAGGTACCATTCAGAATTGCAAGTTCCATTAACTGCATCTTTTTAAGGCTATCTTCTCCCTCTGCCTGCACAAATGAAGTACATTATTAGCAAAGCAGTTTATAATCTCATAGCACAATTGCAAAGAAGTGATATATGAAATAGAAACACATTTACATAAAGGAAATTGATGCTGACGCTGATGCTGCTCTAGTCACATAATGACTTTTTATATGCTTTTGTAAATTCAAAATCCTGCACCTTCCAATGCACCTATTAGATTTCAGGAATAGGTAAAAGCCACTGTAATTGTACTACACTGTGACAGTGCTATAAAAAAGTAATAGAGGCTGCTCTCTTCTGGACAGCAATTCCAATGTATAAAACAACACATGAAATTCTTTCTTTCAAAGGTAAAACAAATCTGGAAGAGGATAGGAAACTTTTTATTGAATCAAAGTTGTACAAAATATACTATGGAAGTAGCTTAAAGGACTGAATCTGTCTTCCATTCAATTTGAAATGGAAGAGTAATGATTCTTAAATCCAAAATGCAAACTCTCAAATGAATGGCTAACAAACTTCAAATTGTAACACAAGTACCAATGCTTCCATGAGGGAAGTCTACAAGCACACCTATTCAAAGTGATGATCCATGCATATTTGCTACTTATAAGCCAAGTTTGGTTACAAAAACTTTAATAGCTATAACTTCTACAAAATTAAACTATATGAAGCATTCCTGTATCAACAGACCAAAGTACAATTAGTAAACTAATCTATTCTTTGTATTTATAAATGTTAGTTTGCATTTTAAAATATAATTTATTAGTTACTGATAAGCAGTAAACAAAAATTTAAGTATATATTCTTTTAAAAAGTATTTTATTGAAGGGTTTTAACAGCAATAAGAACTACTACAAACTATAATAGAGGGAAAACAAAAAGCAAAAGCTAAAAAGTGCAATTTAAAAAGGAACATTTTTTTAAAAAAGGAAAAAGCTGTAAAAAGATATAAAAATGTGGCTTCCTATATTCTTCACAGCAATTATAAGTACAGTTAATTTTAACCTCGCTTTCTAAAGTTACATAATGACCTTCCTCTTTCTATAATCCATCCAGTCTAATCATCAAATCATATATCACAAGTTCATTTCTTTTCATTTTTATGCAAAAACCCATAAGGGATTTCCAATCACCGATAAATATAGACATTATCCTTAGAACATTTAACTACGTACTCTTAATTGCAACATTTCACCAATTCCCAATTTTAAATTTTATTTATATCCTGCCTTTATCATTAAAAAAAAGCACAAGTTGGTGAATGTATCTAGTATTCCTTCCTTATATTTTCCCAACAACAACCGTATGAGATGGCTTGGGCTGACTGGCCCAAGGTCACCTTGTTGGCTTTCATTGCTAAGGCAGGAGTAGAACTCATGACCTCCTGGTTTCTAGCCTGCTGCCTTAATCACTTAGAATAAACTGCTTAAATCAAATTCTGTAAAAATACAACAGAAAGGAAGCACATCATTTTAATGAATTAGCTATTATTAGATTGGCAATAACAGAAAACTGGTACAATGAATGTAGCAGTTTTAAAGACGTATTCTTCTAAAACAATACTGTGTGTATCAGTGAACTGAGAGGGAGCTGATTTCAATAAAATCAGCAACAATGCTTATGCATGCTTTTCTTTTACCTTAAAATGAAACAACTTGTACAAGCATTTCATCTTTGAAATCACAATCAATCATAAATAGATATATCATAATCTGAAACAATGATCAGAAAAATGTATTACTGAAATGATTAATCATTTGATTTTCTTTTAAAAAATGGTAATTACTAGAAATGTGTTTTGAGAGGCTATAGATACTTATATTACTAGGCACATTTAATTCCTGTTGTAGTTTCTGATACCAATATTTGATCTCACCCTGCCCCCACCAATTCTTCTCATATAAGAGAAATCTTAAAATGGTCTCTCATTAATGGTAAAATTTTAGCAGCAAGGAGTAAATGAGATGAAGGGAAAGAAATTGAAACTAGTGGCACAATGGGGTTCAAAAAGAGAACTGAGAAGTTTATGAATTGGTGTATGGACATGATTAAAGCAAGGATGGTTTTCAAGGACAGAACAGTATAGAAAGTTGTAGCGGATAGGTTTAATATAAACTGGCTTTAGTCAGAGTTTCTTTCCTTTTCTCTTACCTCCTGTCTTCAATTCCTTTTGTTACTCTTTTTTTAAAAATACTGCATAATGAAGGGGATACTATTATGCATATGTATGTATATAGAGCCAGTTTGGTCTAGTGGTTAAGGCAAAAGGCTAATAGCGGGAGACAGTGAGTTCAAGTCCTGCCTCAGCCATGAAAACCAGCTAGGTGATTTTGGGTCAGTCACTCTCTATCATCCCAACCTGCCTCACAGGACTGTTGCTGTGGGGAAAAAAAGAGGAAGGAGTGTTGTGTGTGTCCATCGCCTTGAGTTTTGAAACAATAATCAAAAGTCCAGTGTACATCTCTGACAAAGTTAGTGCTACCTTTGGGAAGAAAAAGTATTCAGAAAAGGAAGAGATCAAAGAGAAAGTGCCCTTTCCAATTAATTTTTAATGTTGACTCCACCCATTTGTTTCATGTTGCCCATCTCAGGGCCTCCAAGAGACTATTCTCGAGGAACAAAGTCGTTGGCAGAATAGTTTCCCCATTCCTGATTTTGAGAAGGAAAACTAGTTAAATACATTTGATTGCAAAATACAAAACATCCTTTACAAATTATTATTTCTAAGCTTCTTAAAGGATTTCTTCTAAAAACAGCAGATGTACACAACATGCTCCATCTTACTAGACATCTTATTTCAAATTTGAAATCTGTCAACTATAAACAAAGTTAATGTTTACTCAAATATTACATAGAGATGAACCAGAATGCTTAAGATTAACCAATCAAGCTTTATCAAGCTTGCTCCATTTCTCAAAGTGTCTGTTGTTGTTATGGGAAAAGTATCTGGTTTCAAATCTAAAATGTCTTCTACTCTATTAAGGAAATGTCACTAAAAGAAAATATAGATAAGTTTTATCTGATCATTTATTCCAAGCATAGGAAATTTGGTGTCCGAAAGAATAGAGTTTCATGACCCAAGTAATATGTAAATATAAATAAATCCCTTCTCATCCCTATGTGTGGTGTGTATCTTCCTCAATCTTGGATCCTCTACTAGAGGCCTGGAAATTGAAGGTTCTGTGCAGGATCTTAGCTGTTCCTAGCACTGCATTCTTCTTGGATAGAGCTCTGATGTTGTTCCTGGGATCTGTTGGAGCCACTCTCCCATGTTAGGAGTCACAAACTAAGTACTCTTATTACCACTGAGACCACTGTACTTTCCACATCCTCTCAAGTTCCTCCTTCAGGACCTAGTACTTCACCAGCATCTCATGCCTCTTCTTCGTGATGTTGCTTCATTTGACACTGCTGCATCTATCACACATGCTATCTTCTGGTCCTTGTCTCCTATCAGTGTTGTCTGGTTGACTGGCCAGTACCTGCCTTATCCATCTGGATCGGAGTTGTCCTTAGACCATGGCATTCTTAATCTGGGGTCTTGCTATAATGTGTTGTGCATTATGTGTGAGGCAAAGTTTCTAGATTTTTAAAAATGTTAATGATTATCATAGAAAAAACTGAAGAATAGCTACTATTAAAACTAAATTCATTAATTGGGTTATACCATGCTTTTGTAAAAAAATAATACAGCTGCTTCATTATCCAAATTAATCGTATTTGGCAATATTCCAACTTCAGTAGCTACAAATGGTGTGTGTGTGTGTAGGGGGCAGAATTCAATTCCTTAGGTACAATTAGACATGAATATTATGCTAAAAGTTTACACATCCCTGCTCTACAAAGTTGCAAAGGTACTCCTTCATTCACAGATCTCTTACTCACTATAGTAACAGATC
Source organism: Oxyrhabdium leporinum (assembly GCA_032468155.1). Classification (NCBI taxonomy): domain Eukaryota; kingdom Metazoa; phylum Chordata; class Lepidosauria; order Squamata; family Cyclocoridae; genus Oxyrhabdium; species Oxyrhabdium leporinum. The sequence continues at coordinate 40,289 of JANHFL010001063.1, forward strand.
ATTAAAACACAGACCTCATTAATCATTTTTTATATAAGACTCTTCCTGACATGAGCCCCCCAAATTCACCTTATAGTATGTATCTGAAAGCAAATTGCATTTAAAATATAGAATCTCTTTCTATAATCGGATATTTGGTGTGATATTAATAAGGTATACAAGTAGTCTACAACTTAATTCCCACAATTGGGAATCAACTTTGGTTTATAAGTAATAGTCATTAAGTTAGTTGCGCCCAACTTTACAAGTTTTCTTGCTACAGTCATTAAGCAAATTTGGATTCCCCCCATTGTCAGAAGCTTTCTGAGAAGCTTGCAAATGGCAATCATGTGACCCCAGGATGCTGCAAGTCATTTTTTTTTCAGCACCTTCATAGCTTTAAACTGTCATTAAACAAATGACCATAAGTCAAGAACTACATGTAATATCACAAATAAAAGGATTAAAGGAGCATTATTATATACCCTTTCCCTTTTTACACTGAAATAGTTAACTCTAACTGAAGTAGATTGCTATTTTAAAAAGTAGAAAATCTTGCTTGATCTACACTCAAGCTTTTCACAAGCTTCCAAATCAAACAAACAATATTTCTGCATATTTAAGAAATCCTTCTGTTCTGCACTGTTTTCCCACCTACCACAGATTGGCAGTTTATGAAAACTGTGAATATCAGCAAGACACTCAGCATCAATGCTCAAATTCTGGCTGACCCTATTTGAACAACCAATTTTAGAAGGCTGGATTTCAGGGCCCAAGTATATATTAAAATACAGTGAGAAGGCAAGAATTTATTCTTTTCATTTTATTAATTTGTATCTCAAATGTATTATTTTTATGATTAATTCTGGGCACTGAACATATCCAACACACCTTCCTCTTATTTTCCCCACAACAACAACCCTGGGATGTGAGTTGGGCTGAGTGGGTGACTATTTTTTTAATAATTTACAAAAATTATTATTTTTTGGGTTGACATTGAAAGTCAGGTATATTACTAACATATAGTTAATTGAGGGATCCTTGGGTGTTTTCTGAGCTTGGTTGTTGCAGACATTTCATTCCCAAACTAGGCAACATCATCAGTGCTAGTAAGGAGTGAGGTTTGCTCTCAGTTTATATTCTAGTGGCTTGTCTGTCAGTGTCGGTGGGGGTGGTGTTAGAGGTTATTTGGTTGGGCTGTTTACTGTTGGCTTATTTGGCAGTTTCTTGATTTGGGTATTGTTTACTTGATTGCTGGTCTAATGTTCTTCTTGAAGCTAATCTATGCTCATCTGGGTGCTGATTGCTGGGGGAGAGGTGTTTAGGATTTTTTGTTCCCTTTTTGGCTTGTTGATTGTCTCTTTTGCATAATCTATGGCTATTATTTATGTCTAAAAAGCAAAAGAAATACTAGAAGATAAAGAAACTTACATCCCAGTAAACACTAACAGAATATAAAAATTAGACAACCGAATCAAGAAAATTCTCAGTGACCTCACTAAGAAAAGCCAAATTACCAAAGAGGAAAAAAGTCAACAGTAAACAACTCAACCAAAGAACCTCTAAGACCACCAACACTGACAGGGCAAGCTACTAAAATATAAACTGAGAGCAAACCTCACTCTTTACTAGCACTGATGATGTTACCTAGTTTGGGCAATGAAACATCTGCCAGAAAACAACCAAGGACCCCTCATTTCAACCTTGAGCTACAAATATTCTCCTTTATTGATACAATTTATTTATTAAATTTATTTGCTGTCCATCTCGCTGCAAGGCACCTACTTAATTATTTTTATTTGTTGGGTAAGATAAAGTTCTTTATTACATCAATTTATAATTAGAAATTGATTTTATCCAATGGAACTGACTTATAGAACAGACAACAAGATCAGATAGTCCTCATTTAAGAACCACAATTGGAACCAGCAACTCTGTCACTAAGTAATGCAGTTAAACAAATCTCCCGTGGTTGTTAAGCGAGACATTGTGGGATAATAGTGTCTTGTGAGTTTACTGCTTTCTTCTCCATTGACAGGTATGTTGAAAGCTGACCATGAAGCATGCAAACAGCGATCATGTTTTTGTAGACACAGTAACAATCATAAACACCCACATGTTGCAAAGTGCCAAAATCTCCTCACATGCCCGCAGGGATGCTGCAACAGTCTTAGGTACAAAGATCAATAGTAAAGTTACTAAAGAGCCCTGATGGCACAGTGGTTAGAGTGCAGTTTTGCAGACTAACTTTGCCCACAGCTTGGAGTTTGATCCTAACCCAGGTTGACTCAACCTCCCATCCTTTCGAGATTGATAAAATGAGGACCCAGATTGTTAGGGGCAATATACTGACATTTTAAACTGCTCAGAGAGCGCTGTAAGCACAATGGGGTGGTATATAAGACTAAGTGCTATTGTTACTGCCATCATAACTTCAAATGATCACTAAAAGGGGCAGTCATTAAACAAGGACTACCTGTATTTATTTAATCTTTATTAATTTTCTTAATTACACCCAACATGTCACTAGGTATCCACAAGGGCACCCAATGAAACAGTCTGCACTCATTTTATTGATAAAAAATTGAGAATAAAAACCTTATAGAAAACTTTCATAGGAGAAAGACAGGTTGCCTATGGGCTAGCATCAAATGCCATATTAGCATCCCAGCTGGAGTTTTAAACAGCCTCAGAGAGGACTCTGAAAAAGAGAAACCTAGAAAGGAGAAGGAGTGAAATGGATTCAAACCACTGGCTGTTGAACATGGGCTGCTGGTTTTAATATCAGCCTAATATGGGCTGATAAACGTGAGCTGAATTAGATTGTGGTACATACACGTTAGGTATAAACTTAAGTTCATATAATAAATTGGTAAGAGATTCATATTTAAGACAGCTTTTAGTTCATATTCATATATGCACACCTATGATGTTATTTGGGCATCTAACATTTTCTTACCTAAATAACTTTTTTTGAAGTTCCTTTGCTGGTTTGGGAAGAGCTATTCAACATTAACACCCACCATTTCTTTCTACCTTAATTAGGAGCTGCTCATGAGTACTTTTGGGATACTATGAATCATCATATAAATTCTGTAACCTAGTTTTTATTTTACAGATGTTGCATTAATCCTACAAAAATGTGTTCAAAGGGTTTTTAAAAAGAACATTTTAAAAATCATAGCAAATAATAAAAACTCTATTTTTACTGATTGATTGATTGCAGATTGCCTGCCTAGAAAAACAACCACAGAACTGAACAGGAAGAAATGGATTTAACAAAACAACCCATGCACAATATAACAGCAAAAATACTATCTGGCTGGTTGGCTTGAAGGTTCTATCAAATTTACAGTGCACTCACTGCAATGCTCACCAAACAACACAACAGTTTTCAGATACAATAATCTGAAAATTCAGAAGCATAACAACACCCTATAAAAAGTGTTTCATTGCATGTGCCAACCAATGTGGGGAAAAAAGTTGAACACACACAAAACTCAGAAGGATGGTTTATATTACAACCCTTGGATTCTCCACAGCAAAGATGGGAAAATAGCTATATTTAAAACAATTACATACTCATTTATATGGCAGGCAGCATTTTTTATGACCAAAAATGCTTTGCAACTATTGAACAGGTGTTATCCCCCCTCTTCCACCTCCTCCTCCTAACTGACTTCACCCAATGATAGCAAAGGTGAAATCTATGTCTGTTTAACAATGTAAAAGAATACAGAGCTCGCCATAGGAATAGAGAAGGAAGGAAGGAACTGTTAAGGAGGAACTTGCAGAAAAGATTACACCGACATGAGAAAGAAAAGAGCGAGAAAGAAACTCAAAACAACATTGCCTTGATTTTGTTTAATATATGATAGAACAGAGAAAAATATACAGAGGCTTTCAATATTACATTATTCTACGTTACTATAATAAAGAATCCCTGCTGTGTTGCCTACCTCAAACAATCCTTCAGGTCTCCATGGCATGGAAGCATTTAAAAACAAAAAAACAAAAACAACTAACCAAATCACCAAACCAATCACAGAATGTCATGAAGCAGCATGGCACACAGGGTGATTTACTTGAAAACAATTTTGATTTTGGAACATTATACAATAATTTCAATATGCTAGCAGACTGTAGCAGATTCAGATTATAAACACTTCTAATTTATTTATTCTTGTGCTGGCCAGAGAAAAAGAGAAGTCCGTCCCTTGTAACCAACATGGAAATGCAGTAAACTGGGAAAAAATTTCTGCATTGAAAGTGCAGAATGCAAAGCCTTTTCAGTTATTCCCCGCAAAGAAACACAGTGGATTTGCAACAGAATGATATCCATTTCAAGACTCCAGTGTTTAGCTACATTGCTTGTAACAGGTGGCAGAACAAGGTTTTATCTTCCATATGTTTATAATGAATGATGTATACCTTCAAAACTCACTGACTATGCTAAAATACCTCTACCTGAATGTGCAGCATAGAAACCTAATTCAGAAAGAGCTGAAGAAAACAGCTGGTTGCATTTCTGCCAATGAGTTGCATTTCTGATCCATAAAATGTTTAACCAATTGCTTTTTATTCATAGAAAGTCTGGCAAAAGAACAGTCATGTATTCTATCTATACATCTTTAATCAGATTGTATTAGAATTAAAATATGTGAAAGGGAAAAATCAGAGTATTTTGAAAGATGATTTGCAAAATTGTGTTAAACTATGGATAATTTAGCTACTAAGTTCAAATGGTGTTTAGGTATATCACAGAGCCAACTGGTCATTTTTATACATTTGTAAGCAATGTATGAAAGCCAAGTTTATTCCCATGAAGCAACTGTAGTGCTAAGTAAGTATGGTATACAGTAGCTTATTTTCCTCTGAAGAAGCTTATAATATATATTACAAGGAATAGCAACATTATAGCTATTATACACAGCATAAGCCTTCCAACTGATTCTCTACAGATAATCAGTTGAACTACTGGTTCTGGGATGGGGCAGGAGGTGCAGATTTTGTCCTTTTTAACTACTCCTATTGCAACTTCTTCCATGATGAAATGAGAAAAAGTATGCTTTACTACCCTGACTCCCCAACTCTCAAGGATGAACATGATGCAAGCAGTGACTGTATTTTACATTTCAGGAACTCTTTGCCTGTGAGAGGCAAAGAACAGAGAAAGGAAGGAGTGCCATCTTGTTGGGTATAGCATTTTGGAACTTTCTGGCGGTAGATTTGTTTTTGGGTGTGCTGTTGCCCCAAAGTAGCTAAGCAAACACAACACAATCTAAGCAGCATTAGTAAAGTTTGGGTAGAGACCATGAACTTCTGTGATAAAGCCTTTATCTATACTCCAGAGAATTTTCTGTAGGAAAGGATTTCAGAAGTTACTGGTCTAATTCTGTGCTTGGTGTGGAATTTGCTAAAGATTGGTTATTCAGCTTCTTTTAGATTTAGATTTAGATTAACAGAGTTGGAAGAGACCTTGTAGGTCATCTAGTCCAACCCCTTGCCCAAGCAAGAAACCCTACACCATTTCTGACAGATGGTAGTTCAATCTGTTCTTGAAAGTCTGAAGTGATGAAGCTCCCACAACGTCTGAAGGCAAGCTGTTCCACTGGTTGATTGTTCTCACCATC
>JANHFL010001063.1:46027-56042 GCA_032468155.1 Oxyrhabdium leporinum
AGACCCTATCCCATTTCAGGCAAGTGGCTGTCCAGTCTCTTCTTAAAAACCTCCAGGGATGAAGCACCCACAACTTCTAGTGGCAAGTTGTTCCACGGGTTAATTGTCCTCACTGTTAGGAAGTTTCTCCTTAATTCCAGGTCGCTTCTCTCTTTGATCAGTTTCCAGCCATTATTTGTTGTCCTACCTTCAGGTGCTTTGGAAAAGAAGTTGACACACACATCCCCTCTTCTTTGTGGCAACCCCATAAATACAGGAAGACTGTTTTCATGTCACCCTTAGTCCTATTCATTGGTTCACTGAAGCTTACTAAAAGACTGGTAAAACTAGTCTTCACTGCTGAGTAATTTGCAGTATCCATTAAGGATATATTATTAACCATATACTGAAGTGCCTGATACTAGCAGAATTAGATTAGTACTCCCATTTTAAAATACAAATTATGCTGATAGAGACAGACAGACAGACAGATTTTGAACCAACTGATAAATATTTTTTTAGCACACAGCATTAAGAGATAAATATCATTTACCAAATGTGAGCCAATGGCAATATTTAGAGTTACATTGGTTAACAACATTGTTTGGACCTTTGTTATATTTTCAGCTTGTGGGACCCCTGAGATACAAGAATTTAGTAAACCCTTTAAAATTTAAAAAAAGCCTACTTTCTACAGGTATTCAACATCAATATATCAATTTGATATGCAGAAGCTCAGTCATGAGTGGGATAAGGAACTGGAGGTTCTTATATTGCCTGACAACGAGAGACTGTTTTCACTTTTATAGCAAGAGTGTAAATGGACTTGAAATGAGAACAAAAAAATATTGTTTAAAATATATTGGAGTCCATAATGTTCGTACGCTGTAGGAGTGTCAAAAAGACAATTTTGCTGGAAAGATGATGCATCTTTAAAATACATGTTTTTACAATGGCTTACGCTTCCTATGCTTTGGAGATGCCATTGGATTATATAAATAGAATTAGGCGACAAAAACTAAAACCTTTGGACGATAATATTCTTTTGAACTATATACCTAGAATTTGACAACTGGACAACCTAAATAGATTATTATGGCAAAGACTGATATTGCAGCCTTGGAAAAACAAATGTTCAATTTTACTCAATAGATTATGAAAATGATCGCTCTTGCCACCTATGAGCAGATTTTGGTTAGTAGTAGACTTTATAAGGACAAGTATAATAAAATATGGGACTTTTATACAAAATACAGCAGGTTAAGAAGCACAAATGTATAAATGTTATATATGTTTTTGTGTGTGTATGTGTACACACACACACAAATCATAATTGCACTAGATAACCATATACAGAATTGCAACTATTTGCTGCTAAAATGATATCCTGTGCTGCTTACCTTTGTTGTATTTTTTCCACTTTTTAAAAAGAACTTTCTCCGTGTCTTTTTTCTTTGATAATGTATTTTTATTTTTGTACTTTTTTTCATTTTTTGCGGGGTCATTATTTTAAAAAGCAATACAAGAATTTTGAAAAAAAGAAGATGGTCATATGGTCCCCATTGTATTTAAAATGGGTTATCTCCCTCCACTAAATTTTTACTTTGTTTAGTCTTGCCTTAGTTCTCTTTTGTTTTCACTAAAACTCACAGAGGGTATTACAGAGAAAATTAAGCCAGAGATTTAGATTTAGATTAACAGAGTGGGAAGGGACCTTGTAGGTCATCTAGTCCAACCCCCCCGCCGAAGCAGGAAACCTTACACCATTTCTGACAGATGGCAGTCCAATCTCTTCTTGAAAGTTTGAAGTGATAAAGCTCGCACAACGTCTGAAGGCAAGCTGTTCCACTGGTTGATTGTTCTCACCATCAGAAAATTTCTCCTTATTTCCAGGTTAAATCTGGTAAATACTATGTGCCATCTTGTCATGTGATTTCAGAGAAAGAAATATAGAAAGGACCTGTCCTAACAGATCAATCAGTTAAAACTGGGAAGTTTGTACTTTCAGACGTGCAAGATTCCATTAATATAGCCTTACAATAAAGTAAATTATTTCATCTTGTTGTGCTTCCTGACTTACCTGGGAACATTGACACCTAGTTACTCCATAGACTAATCCATGCACTTTTTTTGCCAGGATTCACAACACTGTCTTGCGGTTGCCTTCTTTCTAGAGATGAGAGAGAGTGACTAATCCAAATTTATCCAAGCTGGCTCTATTCCAATGGGATACTAGAACTCATAGTTTCTCAGTTTCCAGTCTGGTACCTTAACCACCATACGAAAGTGACTTTCAGTGTAAATCTAAGCAGGTTATTTTCCTGCCACTTTTTATTGCTGACAGCCTGTAGATTCCAGGATGAGATGTTAATGCTATTTCTGTTGGACTGTCTTGGCTCATATTACTTCTGGCAAAGGTTTTACATTCAGTCAGTTTAATACACAGTAAACAAAACTGTATGACTTCTCTCTATGGAGCAGATGTGTCACTCAGCTACTTTCCATTCAAAATCTTCAATTCCACTTTGTCTTCTTTATATTGCTGGGAATAATTTTCTATATGTATGCATGTTTTAATTTAGCCTCTGAGCTAGATTTAATTATCCAGCACTGTTTCAGGAAGTACAAAATTCAGGCTGCTTACTTGTAGCTGTAAACAAAGCCCATTTAATAATCATCTCTATATATATTTTACTGAAGTTTAAAAATACAAAAAAAGTTAATACAAACACACACACATACACAGAGGAATTCCTGAATACAAATAAAAAATAAAATAAAAATTTAAATAAAATAAAAAATAAAAAGTGTAGACAGAATTTAAAAGGTGGAGGGAGAAGGAAAAAAATATAAAGAAAAATATATAAACATCATGTCTCTTCATCAAGACAAGTACAATTTCAGTAACATATCACCTTCTCTGGGATTTCAACCAAAATCCTTGCTATCCCATATATTATCTTTTATGTATTAATAAATAATAAAGCCTCATAATTCATTCTTAATCAGCAAATCCATTAAGCGCCAGAAATAACTATAATTTGACTTTAAACAAGTACATTAATTTCATATTCCTTTCCTTTTCACAGTAACTTATTATTTTCTCTTAAACAAAAAAACTCTTCTTCCCTGATCTTATTACCTATAAACAAATCTTTAAAGCCCCACCATTCAAACTTAATCAAGAAAAATTCTATTGAGCTACAATACCAGAAGCAACATATTGAAATTTAATCCCTTCAAATACTGTTTCTATAAATTAATTTCTTATCATCTTCTCTTCATCTCCTCTGTTTAGCATCTGTTTCACAAGTTTAGCACTTTTCTTCCATTTTAATATGTATTCATTTTAAGTAGTGTCCTAAAAGCTGATTTCATTCTCTTTCTCTTTTTTTCAAGGATGCCTTCATAAGTGTAATACATCTACTTGGTAAATTCAAAATAAAAAAGTTGTCCAAGTCACTCTTCTGAGTTGAAATCCACACATCCAAGTCACTTTTCTGATTTATTATTTGTCTGTCCCTTTTTGTTATTAAAACATCACTCAGTTTCATTTTAAAGTCTTGCATAGCATTTTTGTCAATATCATTCTTGTATCCTGTCCACTTAATATCCATATCCAATAGTCTGATTCTAAGTTGTATTCTTTTCCTTTTTTCTTTTTTGAACAATTATTTTACAGTTATGGATAATCTTAAGAGAAAGTTCTGACTACATTATTGCTTAATATCCTTGATAATTTCCAGAGTTAAATTTTGTCCATTCTGTATTAATGGGTCTTCTCCTTTAATTATAATTCTTAGTTCTTTCTGGCTCCCACTAGTAACCAGCTTTCAAGGTCTCCTCTTTTCATCTTTCTAATCCACAAAATTTTCCCAGAGAAAGATTTCTTACATTAAATTCAAAATTCCCCTATATTTTAATAGGATTTTAAACAAATCACACCAAAAATATGAATAATTACAGTATTTCAATTTGGCCCATTAATCTGCTTAAAACTTTCAAAATCACCCTTTTGGCTGCTTATTTGCAAATAATATTTTTTTTCCTTTAAGTTCTTAAAGTTACATAAAACTTATTTCTCTGATGATTGAATGAAAATCGCCAGGTATAATAAAGTATGTCCTTCTGAAGGTTCTCTCCTTAATCTGCAAAGTAGTTTAGAGAGCTCATTAATTCAGTGGGTCCTCTTTTTGCCATGGCCATTGACCACCATTGCTTCCCATATATATTATTTCTAACAGCCAAGATTAAAAAAGAATCTAACAGGCATATATAGGATTATTTATAAAATATATCTGAAAGAATTCAGAGGGACAGGAATCAAACTCATTGGACTAAAATGCAGATCAATGGCTTCACAATGAAAAGACAGCAATTTAGGTATCTCATAGGTCTTCCTAGGGTTATGTGCAAAACTAGAAAGAGGTATCAGTTCCAACGCCACCCTGTCATATCTGACTTTAAACAGAAAAAGGACTTAATGTCTCCTGCATAACAGTTGTAAAAACTATACAATTAAATAACCTGACACAGTTACTGAATATAGAGAATGAGATTCCTAGGAGATCTCAGAATAAACATGTCATAAGCTAATTTAAGAGCTCTATTCTACTTTGCACATAGAAAATGTCTTCCACTGATTTAAAAACTTCTGAAACTAAGGATTTTTTTTCTTCTCAGGGGTGATCACCTTTCTGCAACCTTTGAGGGTGCCTCTCCACAACATAAAATATCATATTTACAATCTACTCTAGGCGCTAATAATCCTAAATTCTTAGTGTCAACTATTATTAAGAACAATAATGTTACACAGTACAATTACATATTTAACCTAATAATAGACACCCAGGGTTGCTCAATGAGACACTTTTCTCATAACAAAATAGAAGATTTAGGGAAGGAAAATTATCATTTGAAATTTTTAGCCAATTAATTCAAACATCGAACACGTTTACAGTTAACTCTAAGCAGTGAACAAGTTGTTTTGAAACTGGTTTTGTAAATGCATTAGTGTTATTTATTAAGGGCAACTGAATGACAAATTTCTGCTAACAGAAGTTCCTTAGCACATGATTAGTTTATTCACTTTATAAACCTATGATAAAAACATAAGAGATCTTGAATGGTGGGTTGTTGGTGTTTTTTGCTGTTCATGGAAAAAGTATATATTATTTTCAGGTGGTCTCTGACCACAGAACATTTCTCAGATAAACAAGAGCACTACTTAAATGACAATTATCCTATAAACAATTATGTGATACAAAGTTACAGAAATATGTGGAGTAACTATATGAAAAGTATGAAAAGGGATTCCTTGTGGAATGACAAAGTGAAAGAAATAGTATTTTTATTACTGTACTGCAAAAAACAAGAATGAGATGCATAAGGAGAAAAATAGCTGTAAATAATGTAGTCAAACAGTATAAGGAACAGTTAAGGTAAGATAAAAAGTGCAGAGCAATTTTGATACCAATAAACCAGTTTAGAAAATGGATAACATGATATATATGACATATCTAGTAGAGCGAGTGTGATTAAAAATAAAAGTTATACAATGATTGGGAAGAAACCAACTTTAGGGAATGTTGAAACAAGTATTTTAAGATTTGAACGGGTGTAACAGTAATACGTTACACATGCTATAAATGTTACTGTCCAAGAAAAATGATAAAAAGGAAGTCACAATTGCTGTGAGAATGTTGAAAAATTGTACAGCTGCAGATGGTGTAATTGCAGAAAAGTTAAAGTATGGTTTGCTTCTGGAATGTCTTTGCAACATGCTTAACGAATGTGAAGATTATCTTATAAATGGAAGGGACAGCATTACTTTTCCCTTGCACAAAGCCAAAAGTAATAAAATAAATGCAAAACCTGTAAGAAAATTATGTTTAATGCTCCAGAGTGTCTCTGGAAAATTTCTCAACGAGAACAGTTGTTAAGAGAATCATTGCAGTTGTTAAATTAGTAACGTGGCTGTTAGATGAATCTGGACTCCCTATTGACTTTGCTTGCCAGAAGGTTGCAAAAGGTGATCACATGGGCCCGGGACACTGCAACTGCCATAAATACGAACCAACTGCCAAGCATCTGAGTTTTGATCACGTAACCATAGGGATGCTGCAACAGTTGTAAGTGTGAAAAACAGTCATACGTCACTTTTTTAAGTGCCACTGTAATTCTGAATAGTCACTAAACAAATTGTAGTAAGTTGAGGACTACCTGTATTCTTCATAGTTACATTTGGCATGTCTAATAAATATTACATGCAGAGGGGAAAGTTAAAATCAAATTAATGTTTGCTGAAACAATATAAAGATCTCTTTTAAAATAGAATTTCTTGAAAAGATATCTAATTCAGCACGATAATTTAGGAATTGATACAAACTCTCTTGAATTGTGTTTGCTATACTGTATAGCATTAAGCAGAAACAGTTTAGCTTTAATAAGCTGATAGCCTGCATAGAAGCATGGTTCAACTTCTGTATGTAAGCATTTTCTTTAAAGCCCCCATGCTGCTTGCTGCTCAGTCTATGCCAGAGACAGCAAAGATTGCTCCTTTAAAACCTGTAATTTATTATGAGTTTATTCATACCCTTCAAATCACTCAAGGGAATGCCTATTTGAAAATTCCCATGGCAACTGATTTAGTTTGGCAGGCAGAGAGACCCAAATTCAATCCTTTTATCCTTAGACTAAACCATTACAATGGTAATTCTACTTTGTCACTCTGAAGAGACTGCTAATTACTGTCCTTTGGGTCCCAAGACAGATTTTCCATTCAGATTAAAATGGCCTTGGATGGTCCGGAAATAATAGTGATACCTTTTTGCACGTTAGGGCTACATACTAATATACAGCTGCTTATTAGGAAGACTCGGAAACTCTCTATATATAGTTTCAAGAAAAAAGCAGGGTATATATACAGTAGCAAATCAATTAATCTACATTCTAAGAAAAAGTATAGCTAAGATTAAAAATAATCTGCACTATGGATAGTGACCAAGAAGTTAATGTTATTTTTCATATGAAAATTGGATAAAATGAAGTTTTCAAGGTGGAATGAATAATTATTTATTACATCTTTTATTATTATTACTTTATCAAATATAAACATAAAAATTGAAATAAATATCAGAGATAAACAGAATAACAGAATTTAAAGAGAACAAAGAAAAATGCAAAGAAAAGGCTAGTATGATTTTTTGAATACATATTCATGTCCAAATACGTAATTTAAAAAATTAAACATTCATATTAAATATTTCTATTTGGAAATATATTTGTAGAGTCCATGCTATTAATCTAGCTAATAGAGGTAAAAACATCCATGACCTGCACTATGCCAATGACACTACCCTAATAATTGAAAATGCAAATGATCTGTAACCCTTAGTACTAGTAAAAATCAAGGACTACATAAAAAATGAAAATAAAAGCTAAAGCTATAAAGAAGACCAAATTAATGTACAACAACCAAACTTGCCAACCAAATTGGTAATGAAGATATTAAAGTAATGTATCGCTTCTGCCTGTTAGGATCAACTCTCAATAGTCATACTCAAATACCATGATACGTCTATATCTACGAAGACCAGTATTGTTCAAACTGTAGTATTTCTGGAATGGAATACCTTTCTCTATGGAAGTGGAAGTTGAAAAAGCAGGATAGGAAGAATAGTGACACATCTGAACTTCTGTATTGGAGAAGAAACCTGAGTATATAACGGATAGTCAAGAAAACAAACTAAGGCATCACTGAACAAATCAACCCAGAGTTGTCACTCGGAAGGACAAATTATCATTTCCAAAGGTACTTTTTCAGGAGGCAGTTGGACTTTCTTATTTTTTTCTTTGAAGACGGTTCACTTCTCATCCAAGAAACTTCTTCAGCTGTTGAAGCTCTGACTGGATGATGGAGAATGGAAGGATTTATATTCCTTGCAGACAGCTGGTCATTTGTATCCTTTTAGAGAGTTGTATCCTCAGGGTCAACTGAGTAGTGCTGATGGTTCCTGTAGTCTGCAATTTTTTATTTTTTTTCTCTTTCCCTGGAAATCCATTCATGCTCCCACACCATTCAAAGGGTGCCCATCCCAAATTGGATAGCTAAAAGCTGTCTGCAAGGAATATAAATCCTTCCATTCCCCACCATCCAGTCAGAGCTGAAGCGAAACGTCTTCAAAGAAAAAACAAGAAAGTCCAGTTGCCTCCTGAAAAAGCATCTTCGGATCAACCACGACCTAGATGACTAAGAATCTCTATAGACAAATGATCAGGCTCAAATTATCTTATTTCAGACACATTATGCAAAGACCTACCTGCCTCTAATGCTGGAAAAGATGGAAAAAAAGAGAAGTGCCAAGAGATACTTGCAAGGTGGGCATGAATTCATTACAGTGGCAATGAGTACACCGTTGGAAAATGTAAAAGTCCGGGTTAGAGATAGGTCTTCATGGAGAAAAATCTATGTGTCACTAGGAGTTGAAAATGATGATTCATCATCATCATGTCATCAATATAGTTAAAGCAGCCAGATTTGAATAATAGCAAGATTATTTTGAGTAACCAACAAATTGGTACCATGACCAATTAAGATTCAACGAACTGCATTTAACAGTTAAATTTAACCATGTTGTGCAGGCTCAATTTTTCATAGTTGGACTTCACTGAGTCTCTAATTTGCATAACATTTTCCCATTCAAAAATCTGACAATATAAAATTACTATAACAAAACGTGCTTTCTTTGACAATTGACCCCTGACTAAATTCAAATATCATAAGACTAACATTTGACAAAATTATCAGTGTAGATTCAGAATAGAGGTTTATTATATGTATGTAAGAAAGATTCTCCTATTAGATGCCACTCTACAAGCAAATTCAGACATGGAGTACTGTTTTTAAGGGCGGGAAGTGTTACATAAAGATAATAATTAGAAACAATTTCAGTTATCAGTTAGTTATAATGGGAGGGAACTGCAAAGCTTGCCTATCGTTTTATATATATAGTTTCCTAATATTGTTTTTTTTCTTTTGTTTTTAAACATTTTAAATCTTTTTCTTTTATCTTTCCTTTACGTAATTACAAGCTTTTATCCTTGAAACAATGACAAAGTGGGTAATATCAATATTAATATCACATTCAGATTTTCTAGTTTTCTAGTTATTTTCAGAACTTAACTCTATACATTTAAGGAATGAAATAATGAATTTCAAAGTTTATGAAAACTGTAAACTCCCTATTAATTTTTAGATATTTTAGTCTTTATCCACAATGTTTCTTCTTTTCCTTTTACATAGATATTTAATACTGTTCTTGCAATTTCTAATAAACTATTATTAATGGGATTTCAGAGGCTTTTTGGTCACTGATTGGAATAGCATCCCATCTGAGGTTTGGAGACACAGCTCTTCCTTTAAGCACTGGGCTAAAATAGGAGACTGACTTGGTGCCTGGGGGAAGGGTAATTGTTTTTAATCCTTGTTTTTATGGATTCTTGTGAGCCACTTACAAACATTATATGAAATAAGTAGCCATATAAGTCCTATGTATGTATGTACGTACAAAAAATCAAACCAAAAACACTAATTACTTTTAGTATTCATACAATAAAGAATGCTGCACACTGCTTTTAAAAATCCTGCAGTGTCCCATAATAAGGAAATAAGAAATCAATACTTTAAGCTCCAACGTAGAATAAACCACTAGTAGCTCTTAAATAATGTGCTATCATCTGCCAAGTGATAACCTACCAATGAATATAGAAATAGAAAGTAATGTTATCTATCCACATTACAAATGTACTGCAGGAAAATGACACAGTTTGGGACTGTAGTCACTTTGGATAATTCTGCTGAAATTTTAAGTTTTATACTCCTTAAATTTTATTCCCCCCCCCCCTATGGTCAGGAAAGTTTTTTTATCTGTTATAGGATACATATTGTTAAAAAATACATATTGGAGGAAAATTATTGCTGACAATAAACAGTCTTCCAGTCTGAAATTTAAAGTTGTCACCTGTCAGAAAAGTG
>JANHFL010001063.1:56142-85497 GCA_032468155.1 Oxyrhabdium leporinum
AAAGAATACAATAATTTTGACTTTGATTCGGCAGTAAAGATGACGATATCTTTAATGCTGACGAGTGTGGACTGTTTTTTCAAGGCGATGCCTTCTGAGAGGTGACAAATGTAACAGTGGAAAACTTTCTAAAAAACATTTCACAGTTCTGCTGTGTGCTAGCTTAACCGGAGAGAAGTTAAAATTTTGGTGATTGGTAAATGCTCATTCAAGAACTTGCAATCCAAAGACCTTCCAGTCACCTGGAAATCTACAAAATCTGCATGGATGACTGGTGCCCTGTGTGAGAAGTGGATAAGAGGTATTGACCGAGAAATGAAGAAGAAATAGTCCATTCTCCTTATAGTGGATAATTGTCCAGGCCATCCCCAAGTGAATCATCTTACAAACATGAAAACTGAAATTTCACGACAAGAGGATGGAATCCTAGAAATCACAGTTTATTGCAAGGCACGCATTCTGAATTTCAACAGCAACCATCCACTGTCATACAAAAGAGTTGCATCGGAACACTATGTGGCAGGGGGAGAATCCACTGCAATACCCATAAAGCCAAACAGTTGGAGAACAGATACCTATGTGAACAATTCAAGCAGAATGGATACCCACAATCGTTCATCACAAGATGTCTACACAACTCAATGGAGAGAGAAAGGTAGAAACAAGGTACAAGACCAACCACATGGCACACCCTGCCATACATCAAAAACATTTTGGAAGCTGCAGAAAGCAGTTTCCGAGATATGCAAGTGGGAATCGCACACCGCCCAGAAGCTACTATACAAGGACAAATTATGCATTGTAAAGATCACTTGGAGGTGGGAGATACTCCCAATGTAATCTACGAATCCCCGTGACTATGTAAGACAGATGGGGAGGACTCCAACCACCAGATTGCAAGAACACAAGCAAGCAGTCAGACCAGGAGACCTGAACTCATAGGGACCCTCACACTGTAATGAACAAGGACACACATTCAACTTTGCAGCTACTAAAATTGTTGGATGAACAAGCACAAAAACAACCAGAGAAATGATTGAAGCCTGGGAAACAGGCCCCTCGGCAGTCAACTGGAGAGCTGATTTACCACCAGCCTATCAAGTACTTAGAAGGCGAGAGCTGGGTAGCACAAGTAAATGGCAGCTAATGACTTAAATGCCAGCCATCAACAGATCCCAATCAACATTTAAAAAGCCACTTACAATAGGTCCAATAAATACCACACATAGAACAGCATATACTTTGCTAGAAAGAAGTTCTCTGCATACGGGCTCCAGCACGCGTCCAAAAGCTCGGAAGACAAAACCTCTGATGCTGCTATATTACCATAGTTTACTTGTCTACCATTGATGTTTGTGATGTCTGTTCCTTCAAGAAAAAGATTACTTTAAACCAGTTTATTGCAATTTCTTCCCTGCAATAACCCAATTTACAAGTTTGCAGACTTGTTTCCATCCACGTTAGGGATGGTCAGTATACAGTACAAGTTGCATCATCAGCAAAAGTGTAAGTTTGAACAGTCAATGTTTAACTTTAAATCAGTGACCATTTAAAGTTACAAGAATGATGAATGAATGGTATATATAACAGGTCCTCATAGTTCTGGCTGTTGCATGTTTCCATGGTCACGATTGCAACCTAGGCACTTGGTGACCAACTCACAATTATGATGTTACAGCATATCATAATCACATGGCCTTTTGTCCCCAATAGTCAAAAATACTGTATTTTAGTGTAATACTTGATTTGGAAAAAAGAAACAGTTCATGAAGTCATAATACTGTATTCAAAGAAATTCAAGACCATTGTGATTATTTTAATTGCCATATTTGCTTAAACTTAAAATATTAGAATGTATTTTAGAAATACCATGGAAACAATTTTATTTCTAATTGTCTTTTAATTTGTCCAATATATTAAATACTAATTACATAATTAAAAACTGTGTACTTGCTCTACAAAGGTATATCAAAATAATATAATTCATTACAGTATTTTAATAGTTTACCAAATGGGTGCTTGACTATGAAGTGCACTATAAATTTTGACATACAAATTCAAACAGCCTTAAGTGAAAGAAGGTGGTTATTCAGAAACGTATTCAACGGTTTAAATTTCCTTAACACTGGTTTTGGAGTGTCTCCAAATTTATTACGACAATAGAACAATCGCTGCTGCTAAATGATACACAGATTGAAGCAAATCAATTCCAAGATCCATTTCTACAAAATCACTTTTATTAAAACGTAGTTTAACCAGTATTTAAAAGCAAGGTTACTTCTCTATCACTCATTTAATGTGTGACAGATCCTCCAGAAGCAAGGCCTACAAGCAAATTTTGAATTCATTCCTTTCATTAGCCAAATCCCTATGTTATATTAGTTGAGATGAAAGACTTCAACTTCCATTCAGAAAAATGTACTGGTGCTAGCACACTTTGTATCTTTATAGTAATTCTAGAAAACAGATGTATGTTTACAGAGGATTACAGACTTAGAAGAGATCATGAGGATAAACTAGTTCAATCCTCTGCAACGTACAGGAAAAACATCTTTTATTAACTGAATACAACAAAAAAGCTAAAACACTAGATTATTAAGAAAGAAAAGCTTCTGCAATATGCAGTAAATTTAATTAAACTGTCTTTAAAAAATGTACAGTATCACTTTCTCCATGGGGAAAACACATGAAAAGTTGCTTATTTAATTTTTTAAAAAAAAAAAAAAGTTTCAAAAAGTCAATGGATTTTTGTGAACACTATTGGCTAACCCAAGTATATAAAAAGTGTATTTTGTGTTAGCTACAAATAAAACAAGAATTATAGTTTAAATATTTGTTTCATTTGCTCTACACAGCCAATATATTTTTTTTATTTTTAGATTATTATGTGTGTTATATATGGTCTAATTCATCCCCTCTTGCATATAAACCAATATATGTGTATTTCTCTTTATTGGAATAATTTGGAACATCTGAGTACACTTTTAAAACCGCCAAATCTTTCGGATTTTTAAGGCGAGTTTGTGAAATTTCTTAAAAATGGAAAAAAGTTTCCAATCTACTTCACTGTAATATAGTATCAACATGTTTCTCTGATATCCTTTCTTTCTTTATGTGCACACATACATAAGCAATGAATATTCTTCTGACACTGTACAAGGTAACTGAGGAACTATTTTTTTTAAGATAATGCTTTGATACTTTCACAGACCTATGAAAATACAGCATGTCAATTGCGGTATTTATTATCTTAATTTAAGTATTGTTTATAAAAGAAATAGAACTGTATTGGGCTTTAATTTTGTAACTTAGCGATTCAAATCATGCTTCATCTAAAGACTCACCACATGTTTTGAATGCTATCTCAGATATATGTTCCTATATATAATTGTAATGAAGATAGAATAAACACCAATAGTACTTCTAGAAGCATCTCCTGAGTAGTTTTATTCTGCAGACAAAAGGGAATGAAGTACATTTTCCCTACCCTCCCAAATTTCCTCTGCATCCTCTGAAAAGTCTTTCTAATGGTTGTGAAAACTCCTGAAAAATATTAAGAGGAAGATAAGGAATCTTATCTTTAGCATTTAGCATTAGCATTTCTCCTCATTTGCACTAGCATCCCTGTTACATTCAACATTTTCTATGGACATGCTCCCTTTATAAATGACAACAGGTATATATATAAAAATCCATAGCTATGTGATTAATATAACTCATTTTGCTTTACTTTATAATTTATTTATAATTTCAACTTTTATGATTACTGACTTGTAGAAGACTTTTGACTGATGCAGGACTCTCATCAAACCCATGCAACTCGATGACCAGCCATAAATAATAGTTATTTTCTAGTATCTGGAGAGCCATGAGATTGCTACAATAGGGCTTATTTCTACACAACTGTATTCATGCACCTCTAATTTTCATTGTGCTTTGGTCAGAAACAAGGGTCCTCAACCCCCGGTCCAGAGACCGCCACTGATCTGTGGTATGCCAGGAAACTTGCCTCACAAACGAGCAAAGTGTCAGCGTTCCGAGTAATGCACCCATCGAAAGCAGAATTCCTCAAAGAACATGTTTATTGGATACATCTTATTGGCACAGCCAGTGAAAACCAACTCTAACAGTTCCCATGGTTTTCACTTAAATAAAAGAGCAAAAGTTCCCCCTCCCAGATGTCACAGCTCACATTGTCCAATGAAAGTAGCTGGCAGGCTGCTGGGTCACTCCTCTCCTCCTTCAACAGCCACCTGTTAAGATGACCTTGGTTCCCACAGGAAAACTTCTTGTTTTGACTGTTAGCAGGTCATCTACTTTCCCCCTCATTTCCCCCTCTCAGGGTTCATGGCAACTATGAGGCAGCAAAAGATGGCTTCAGCCAGGTTCGCTTCAGAGTTGACACAAAGTCCCACCCATGCATGCACATGATCCAGGCAACACACGAAACCATGCCATGTCCATGGAAAAACCGCCTTCCTTGGAACTGGTCCCTGGCACTCAAAAGGTTGGGAGCTACAAGTCAGAAGGACACATCTGCAATTGAATAATTTCAGTAATTTCTATGCAAATATTTTCAAACACATGAAAAGTACCTTATCAAGATTTTTTTTTAATTAATTATACAGGCGTTGTTTAGAATAAAATAAAATTCAATTTTTCAGAAAAAAAATGCTCCTGTTTGCAGGATAATCCACTCTTCCCTCAATGACTTTCCTCAATGCCTCAAAATCCACTTGACAGAACTGGGGGGAAAATAATGCACATGGGCAAAATGAGGCAATTCCAACCCTATCCCTAACCACAAAGGTGCATTCTGTTTTTCTATAACTCTAAATTGAGTTATAACCATTCTCCTTAACTATATTTATTATTGCTTGATTCTTATTTAACACATTATTTGTACTTTGTTATTTTAACCTTAACATATCAGTTGTCTACAGTTATCTAGTCACCGAGGTGGCATATAAATGAATAGAGCACAATAGAATAAATAGAATAGCTACTTGGGTTTCAATAAGAGGAAACATCCTAGTGGGGTAAGCAGTTCTGATTTTGGCATCTTAACTAAGCTTTATTCAGCCCTCACATATATCAATTTTGGGGGGAAAGTAGTTTGTATAAACAGGAGCATTTTATTCTATTTTCCTGAACACAAATTCTTCAAGAAGGCTCATCTGCATGCATAGAAAATTGCGGATGAAATGATTAATAGCAATAATCCTCCTGTAAAATACCAGCATTGCAAGAGACTTTCAGAAGAACAAATCAAACCCTTGAAAGTCTTTCATTTCTAACTCTGATTTTATGTTATTTCACATAGGAAATGACTTCAGAAAGGGGAAAGCTAAATCCTGAGACCACATATTTCTTCTTCCGGAAGAGATGTACTTTCTCAATAATATTTAGCTATCTTACTGCTTCCATTTAGCTACACTTGGCCAATCCCCAATTCTGTATATTTAAAAAAAATCATAACTCTACCTTTATTTACCTGACAAATTCAAATGCCAGACTCCCAAATGATTATATTCTTCAAATAATTCTCAAAGTAACTTCAAAAATTAGAATATTTAAAATATAAATGAAACCCATTTAGAAGCTTGTAAGGTATTCAATACAACTATTCCAATTAGGAAGTGTTTTTCCCTTTTGAAAGAAAATGTCACACTGCAGAAATATAAGTTCTATCGTCTAACCTCATTTGAGTAACTGCTACTTACTTATAATGAATACTTATATTAAAATCCACGTTTTTATGAAAGATGATGCACAGCCACTAAAAATATACAAAAATTATAGAGATTCATTGGAAACCAGTACATTTTATCCTTTAACTAAAATGCCCCCGCTTAATTCTCTCTTGTGTTCAAAACCTTTAAGTATCAAACCAAGGAACAGAAGTGCAGATTATGCTGTCATAAAGCTTAGATCCACTCAAGCAGCTTAACTGTGATCTTCAACAATTATTTAGAAGAATTACATAATAATTTATGCAAACTGACCATATATCATTCAGAAACATATAGTTGTATGGATGCTTGACTTATTTACTGGCACAACAGACAATTTCAACTTTGTTAAGATGTGGAAAATGCATCAATTGGAGAACTCTTTAAACAGATTAAATAAATTTTCAACAGGCACTTCAAGTTGTATAAATTTATTGCCACTTAACTGTCAATTTTATAGATCCTAGCAAAGATCCTAGCAAAACTAGTATCAATAATATTTATATTGAAAGTTTTGCCTATTTTTTAATTTTTAAAAAAAATCAGGTTTCTTGTATATGAATTTTTATGGTTGATACAATCTAGTAACATTAATATTTGTGACATATGGTTAATAAAATTAAAATTAGGACAAAAGTTTGAATTAAGGCTACAGAAACATACTGTAATTTAAGAAAAAGGCCATATATATCAAAAACTTATGAATTATTGGAAATTATAAGGAGTTCACAAGTCTTCAAAATGCATTTTTTTTAAATTTACTTTCTTGTCTTGTTGCTTAGGGAAGGATATAAACTATATCAATATTATGCATTTAAGAATCTTAATTTCAGTCCACTCCTGGACTAAGGAAATTGAATGACTTTTGACCAGCCACTTTCTTTCACTCCAACTTACATTACAGAATGGGGTGGGAAACTGAAGACAGCAATGTTATAAAGTGTTCTAAGGACCTATCTTTATGTCAAAAATTAACTGAAAGATTTAAAACAGGCAATACACACACATCTTCTCATCTATGTTGAAATTCATTGTTCAATTTCATTACAAATGATAAAAAAATCTTCCTATCTATTTTCCTAGACCATTCATAAATATTTTTTTCCTTTATTTGCTTATTTCCACCTAAAAAACATCCCAAAAGTGAAATCATTCATCCTAGCAGGATGGCTCAGAATCTTTGTTGCCCTCTTCAGTGTTTTCTCCAATTCAGCATCTTTCTTAAGTACAATAATCAGAATCACACTCAAAATTCCAGGTATACTACCCCAAAAAATTTTCTAAGTGTATGATGATTTTTCCAATTCAATTTAATTCATCTGCTTATTTCCAATACAATTTTTATACCAGAAATGCATTGTAGACGTTCTTATAAAGCAAACCACCCTAATCCCAAGATCATTTTTAGCAGTTATTAGCTTAGGCCCCATCAGATGCAGGGTTTAGCACGCGCACAGATACAGACAGACAGAGAGAGAGAGGCACAAACAATACTATATTTGCTAATACTGAAACTGCCATTTTAATTTTCATTCTCCCAATGTAAACTTTTGAAAGAATCCATTGTTCCTTTTAACCACTCTAAATTATTTGGTATCACCAAAGACAAGATAACCTCTTAGAACTTAAGATATTAAAATGCTTCATGTGACCAAAGTGGATAGACCTCTTCTATGAGGACTTTATTTTTAGTATTTCTACATTTATAGTTGTTTGTCAGTAGATCATTTATTTTTACACTATCCTAGATATAATTCTGAAATGACAAGATACTATTATTATGCCATTCATGCCTTACGGACAATTCCTATTGACAAAACTATCAAAAAATACCTGTATTTATTATATATCCCGAGTTCATTTTACAATGACACATTTTACAAAGAAGAGTCAAAGATATATAGTTTGAGCCACACTCTTAATCAGCAAATGTACAAGTACAGCTTGTACACTGGGCTACATTAAAATACATGTTATACATGTTTTACACTATTTCCAAATACAAAGTATTCAAAAGTAGAAATATAATTATAGTCCTTGCATTTGAAACAAGAAAAAAGTCATACTGTTAGGATTATAAATACTTGAATGTCTAAAATAATAAAGTTCAGCATTAATATAATTTAAATTCTGATTTTCCTTAAAATAAATTACTATTATCATTGTAGACACCTTAAATTAGGGCTGTCAAAACTCATAGCCCATGGGCGAAATGAGTCACACGCTGGCCACGCCCATGCCTGGTTTAGCAAAAGGGAAAAACTCCCAATACATCATGTGACACTGCCGTGACAACACGATTTTGAATATAAACCTTTCAGAATTCCCTATTATCTAGTCTTGCATGAATGTTTCCTTTTCCCTCCCAAAATGTCAGTATTTACTATCAAGTACCTATAATAAATCACAATATGATTCAAATATATTATTAATATTTAGCTTCATGGATCAATTTCAGGGAATTGCAACTGTATAAGTTATACAGTTGATAAAATAAAGTGCATGTTTACAACCATCCCTTTATAGTCTTATAAAAAGGTAAAATACCCATAAAAGTTGCATATTTTTACAACTTTTTAAATCAGAAAAATTACAGCCCAACTTACTTTTTCGGGGAGGAACTTATCAACCTTTGGAAGACCTGGAACATGACACAAAAACTGGAGTTAGAAAGAAGAAGCTCCTTGCCTGTTAGGAGAATTCTTCCTTAGTCACCCTGCCCAAGCAAATAACTGCTGGGAACACTGGAAACTTTAGTCACCAAATACATAGGAAGCTCCATTCAACAAATGAAGACAATGTATTTGGCTGCCTTGCTTATCTTTCACTAATTAAAATATTCCACAAAGAGGAAAACACTACAGATTAGACAATTGCACTCCGGAAGAACTCTATTTACAGGAAAGCCACCTCCATTTCTCATGCAGACGGATCCTGTCCAGTCACAGGTTGAATTGGGCAGAAAATATAGTATGGGTATCTGATCATTTACAGTTGTGTCATTGTTAGAAATTAGATAAAAATGTTAATGTTAAAATTAGACTTAAAAGATTAAATTTGGAAGAGCAGAGACTGAGTAAAGCCATCAAATTTGTAAAACATACACTGTTGTCAAGTATTTTCAAGGAAAATACATTTTTCTAAATATAATCCTCAAAGTGCAAATTTAACTCCCTATATAATTATCATAGAGGAAGCTAATTATTTCTTGAATGTTAACACTGTATGCCACTTCTCAAAGAATTTGTTGCAATATTTTATTCGCACAACAGCTCAACAGTCTGAACAAGACCAATCAACAAACTTCATAAATAAGCAGAGCCTCAAACTCAAATCTTCCTTTCAAATCACCATTGGCTTTAACCCCGAAGTTGACACACAGGTATCAGAATGTATGGATTCAAGATTTTATTTTGAGAAGAACTGAAAATGCAGCAGCTATGTTCCAATGAAAACTGTCACAAAGTAGAATCTATGTAGTAGATCTACAATCCACTATGTATTAACATCTACAATAAATGTTTTTAAAAACATTTGCACAACAAATATATCCCCCTTTTTAGAATAGCGAGAATATAAATTCAAACTAATTTTCAAATACAGTGGAAAAATAAAAAATAGAATAACATTTTACCTGTACTTTGCAATTAACGCTTTGGGAGAAATCTAATGGTGAAAAAAGAAGCCGTACTCAATTCAAATGTGAAAGATTCATGCTTTTATTATCTCATCTATAAAGAAGTTGTTTTTTTTAATTCAATCCATTGTTATGCACTTTTAATCTTAACAATACTGAAGGGTGTATAATAAAAAAACAACAACCATACAAATAAGAACTGAACTTTCTATATGTTTATGGAGCTTTCTAAGCAGTCAAGAGCAAACAAGTCAAGAGATTTCAAAGCGCTAAGTAAGACCTGCAAAACTTGCAGAGGGGAAAGGGCCATATTGATAAGTTAACCATCATTATGGGCTCATAAAGAAATACCTGGGGCACCAATCAGTTATTTAATACCTAGAAAAATGGTGACAGCACAGGAAGTAATGGTGAGGATTACAAATGCTCAGCAATGGTCTTTCAGGGTGACAGTAATGGTGAATTATTATTTTTTTAAATGTTAGCCGACTACACAAGGCTATTTAGCAGGTCATATGTGGCCTGTGGGCTATATGCTTCACAGTGCTGATCTACATAAAGAGGTGCATCTAACCTCTTAATAAAACTATTAAAAAAAAGCAGAGTTGTCTAAAGTAAGAAAACCATTACTGACATGATTCTTACTAACTTCCCCAACAGTACTCTCAGGATCCACTCCACAAATCTCAGTATGCTGGTTGGGACATATTATGAAAGGTATTCTGACAAGTACTTAGGCCTAAGAATTTTGAATTTTATAAGTCAGCACCTATACTCTGAGGTAGATTGATATAAAGAGATACTCCCCATAACAGATTCTTGAGAATTGAAGTAATATTATTTCCATATAAGGGCAGCCTTATGTAGAATGTGCTTAGTAATCTAGAATAGCCTAAGACATTACAGCATGGCCATTGTGGCCAGGCTATATTTATTTAAGAAAGAGCATAACAGATGAATGACTAGAACTGAAGAAAGTCAATTGTGGCTATCTAGGCCCCAGAAATAAAACTAAACCAAGGAGTACCAACAAACTACAATCCTGTTCCTTGAAGTGAATTTTCATTCAGAACATTCAATTCTACCAACTCCCAAATCTGGAACCACTCACTTTATCACTTCATTTTATGAAATTTCAATTTCTGTTTACCAATCACCATCTAGCCTTCTGATCCCTTTACCACTTTATCTGATTAAATGAATTAATGTTGCAAAATTAATGAATTCCTTTGGAGCAGCTTATTCAGGAAGAAATTCTGTTAAAATAAGAAAATCCTATCTTTAAATCAGATCTAAATTCTCTTCATGGCCAAAAGTATGATCAACCAGAGAAGAAACATAATCTACAACAAATATTGAACTCCTAAATTTTAAAATATGCCAGGACCTAATGTTAGAGAACTGCGACCAATTTACAAAAGTAGTTTCTAAAATTGCTAAGTGTGAAGATGATACAGAATTACTTTTAACTACAATTAATTGTTGGTTGATATAGCTACTCAAGGTTATATGAATGTTTGTTCAAATCTGCCTATTTTAAAGCTTTATTATGGAGGCATTCTTAGATGTGCATATTGGGAAAAGTATATAATCTATAACTAAAACCTTCAGCAGGGGTTTGCATCACAATAAAACTTTCTGTTCCCTACCCAGTACAAAAAGCAAAGTTGAAGAGAATGATTGCATCTTTACAGAAAGTTATAGAATATGATTTTCTCTGGAAAAAATAATGTACAACAATCTCTTAAAAATGCATAAACTACTTTCCATTTGAACACAGCATAAGCAATTATTTGTTTGAACTTCCAAAACAATATGTATTGATACTTATTATTTCCTCTAATTGCAAACTCACATGATTTGGTGATATCAAATAAGGAATCAAAACAAACTAGAGAAACAAGAGGGCAGAACAAACATACTTGGACAAACACCGAAGCAAGCAGAATTGTACAATGTTTTATATCCAAAAGGACAGTATACCATGTCAAAGAAGTTTAACAGATTGCGTATATTTAATAGTTTCCAGAACCACACAATGTTTAGTTATACTTGAAAAAAAGAAAGAAAATATCAACTGAGAGGTGAAGAATGAAGTCAACTGTTTACATAATTTACAATAAACTGGTTGGCTGGCAGAATGCTGAACATAATTCTACAAGTAGGTAAAGATATATTCAACATTTTGCTATAGGTTTCATTTGTTACAAAAATGGCTCCTTGGCACGGAAACTAGATACAACAGTTCACTTTTTCCATGCTACTATAATCACTACTTGGGCTCAAATATTAGCCATACTTTCCTTTTAGCTCAGTGCAATTTATGAATCTGAATGAAAAATCAGGCAAACTAGTGGTCTACAACTTAATGTTGTGCTAACCTAAATATTATGTCTTGTTCAACAAGCTATGTGTATTACAGATACTAATATCAATTTATCCTACAGTATGCCTACCAAGGATATTTCCCGAATCAAACGAAAAAGTTTATACCCCAACATTTACAAAGAAAATTTGGTAGAATCAATACAAACTAAGATCTGAGTGAAAAATAGATTTCTAAATATAACTTGATGGCTGCAGTTTAAGAATCATAGCCTTTAGTGTGGTAGTATTTTAAACTACTAACATGATAGTCATTTTCTCTATGATTGTCCATGTACTTAAGAATATTTAGATAGAGACACTCAAATAAAATCCTGTTTTCCCTCCAAGTAAAAATTGAAAAAAAGAAAGAAAAAAATAACTGTAACATGTACATAAAGTATATTTTGGATATATATTAAAATATTAGTGATAAAAGGATATAGAGTACAAAACTTAAATTATGGATCAATAATAAACAATGATGCGTATTAAAAATATTGGCAAATTTGATAGTTTGTTATCTACAATTAGAACTCAAAAATAATTTTTGCACACTTCATCTTTATATCCTTATCCAAACCAACTAAAATCAACTCTGATGACACACATATTAATTAAAAGTTTAACACAGCTAACTGTTGAGTTTCTAGACTTGAACAAAACATCTGCACAATTACACTTTAAACTTAATATATCTACAACTGAGATCAGTTTAGTTACAAATGACTATGTATATTACATCAAAGCAAACATTTTCCATTTAAGACCAAAAATGGAACTAAATTAATTTATTGCTGAAGAATTGATTGATTAGCTACATGAGCAAAATTTAAATTAAGGACATTTTTAGGTTTTTGTTTTAACTTCTAACTGTTCTTTCTTTATTCCTTCTATATTAAGCAAATTGTGTTTGTATTTTTCTGTTTCTATTTTTACATTAGTTTTCTTCCTCTGTATGTTTCTTTCTTTATAAATACCTATAAAACTCATATAACCAAACATCCTGCTCATGCACATACTTGGAATGAAATATCCCCATCTCTAAAATGGTCTTTTATGGAACATAAATGATATAAAAAGCTATATTCTTATATAATTAATAAACTATAGCCAATACACTGACTTCTTTGATAGATTTCTCTGATAGATATCTATGTTCAGCAGAACAATTTTATAACAAGAAAAATGTTGCCTCAGTAAATTATGAAATCAAATCTCAAAATTTATGGCTACAGTCAATAGTACTGTATAACCTAGTGAGATCTGATGCACCCTCTTTCTACCCACCTGGATAGAATAAATAGATTGCAGAGTTACTACTACAGAGTGTACAAGGGTCATGCCATGCTTAACCATTTTTTTCTTAATAGCCCTTCTTATTATAAACTGTTTATGAAAATTCCACAAGTTTAACTGAATCTTATAACTTTAAAAGTCACTTAATACGGAGATGGGATGCTTTATTTAAGTGAACGGCCTCATACTGCTCTCCAGACAATAGTAAAAATTGTCTGAAATATTTCTATTTCTCCTATAAATCTATTTATATGTCTTCTAAATATGCACTAATTATATATTACTCTTTTCAAATCAGATAAAGTTGCTTTTGAAAAAACGATTGATATCCTACATTCAATCTTATTTTTACATTACAGTGCCTCATGTACCAACAATGCTTTAGGTGAAAAATATTTTACTTGAACATATTTTCTTTAACTATATACAATGTAAATACCACATGGAAGATAATGTGACCTTAAGGAACACATATCAAACATCAATATATCAATAATATTACTTACTGCAGGTACCAGTAATTTTTTTACTTCCTCCACAGCTCTCTTCAATTTGATTTCTGCTCTATTTTGAGCATCTTCCACAGTGATTAATACATGCAAATCTTCATTCAGATGTTCCCAATTGGGCTTGCCTCTGTTTTGTTCTTCCTAGAAGAAATGAAATATCACATTTAATTGGTTAACCTTAATTTCAACAAGTCAAATTACTGGACAATATTAGAACCATATATGGGTGTGTGCGCATATATGCTTCATTGTGCATTTTGTATTTCTGAAAACCTAACAATTATCATCAAATGGCCAAAAGGCACTTTCTATTGCTAACAGGGAGAATTCAACATAAAAACTTTCTAGAGATTTAACCGAGTAAGAAAGACAAAAGAATAATTTGATATCTAAGGATTTTCTCACTTTGTGCTGCTATCATGACATAACTCAATTGAAAATAAGATACCATTATACATGCTCAGACTTCATTTGGGGGCAGCTTATCACCTTAGGCCTCTTCCCCCCCCCCAAAAAAAAAAAAATCTGAGCATCTTCCAAATGCACTAATATATTCTGGTCATTTCAATAGTCCTTTCTTGCTATACTCAGCTGAGTTCATTATTATTGTATACAAAACTAGTTTTCCCTTTAATAGACTCTTAAGTAGTAGTGTGCCAATTTATCACACAAACATGCTCACATATAGAAAAACATTACCCTGCCTTATATGACTACTATAAAGATTATCTCATTCATTTAAAGACAATTGTTATTAAAATGAAAGAGAACCTAATAATTACAGGAATTATATCAAATTCTGACTTCTACTTTTTCCCCCACTAGTTTTTATACATATATAAAGGTATCTGAAATACTGCCACACCTGGTTTCTTTGGCTTCTTCTTTGTACCAGTTCAAATCAAATTATTAACGTAATGCCAAAGAAGCAGAGGTAGTACAGTGAAAGCTTGTAAATTAATTGCATAATTACTGAGCTGTTCTTCAATTAACTAAGATTTCCTTATATACATATGTAAACTGTTCTTTTCACTACTTTCCCACATACCTTAGACAAAATATCAAGAACTCAAATATAATTGCTTTATCTACTGCAATCACACAAATCAAATAGAAAACTAAGCAAACTCAAATGTGTATTAATATCCTTCACCAACAGAAACATTAGAACAAAATACTCCCAAGGAATAGGAAGGTGAGCATGAACTACTGTTTTCCATATCAAGTAAAGCAAGTAATTAATTGCTATTCTGACATAGTCCTTTATCACTAAAATGCACATCACTGCTAAGTTTTTCTCAGCATCACTTTGCTGTGCTACATCAAAGCAAAGCTGATGTTTCCGGGCCCCGTTCACTCATTTAATACAGAAGCATATTTTTAGACACTATTATTATATGTGCGGGGGGAAATCTAATTCTAAAATATTAAAAAGTGAATATGCAAATGTGATATTTTCTCCATAAAAGATTGCTTTTCATTTTCCAGTTCCAAGCAGCTATAGTTCACTTAATTTTGAATGCACAGTAATTAGGCATGCAAATAATCTAGAAGCGCTTTGAAATTTTAGACTGTGTGCAATCAATCCTATTCTTTTTCTTCTGCACATAAAGACCTCTCATTGGAAGATAAATTCTCCGATAAATCTGCCAGATGTCTTATTTTAAATATCATACTATTAAGAAAATACACAATATTCACGAGATATTATGAACTGGATCTAAATTTAGTTGTATACAAGGAGGCAAGATGCCAGAACACCATTGAACACCAAGTATCTGAAATGGCAAATATAAAATTTAAAATAAAGCAACATACTTTATAGAGAGGGGTTATTTGAGAGAAAATGTAGGTAAACATGGTGGCGCAGTGGTTAGAATACAATATTGCAGGCTAACTCTGCCCACAGCCAGGATTCGATCCTGACCAACTCAAGCCTGGGACTCAGCCTTCCATCCTTCCGAGGTCAGTAAAGTGAGGGCCCAGATTGTTGGGGTTAATATGCTGACATTATAAATCATTTAGAGAATGCTGTAAAGCACTATGCAGCGGTATGTAAGTGCTAGTGCTACTGCTATTACTAAACTGATGTTAACCTATGCTGTCATAATTTAAGAGAAAGTTTCTATAAATAATGTAGTGTTGGTATATGATACCAACAAAATTATCAAAACTATTTGTAAAACAAAAACTTTTTTTTTGAACTAGAACTTTATATTGATTTTTGCTAAAAGAAGAAATAAAATGAATTAATAATTTATAGATCTGAAGACTAAGAAAGGACTAAATGAAGGATGAAGGCCCTTGTAACACTGATTGTTGTGCGCTGCCCAGAGCAGCTTTTGGTAAGATGGATGGCTATACAAATTTGAAGGTGGGGTTTGTTTGTTTTTTCAAATTGTTTAAATTGAATGCAATCTAATTACCACTTAAGACATACATTAACAGCATGTGGTAATAAAAATGGGTTGTCTTTTCAAACAGAACCTCATAACTGACTTTATTATAATTAAATTATAGATCTAAAATAATAACTAAAATTTCAACAAATTACTATTATTTATTATTCTACTAGGTATTTTTTTTACAAACTGAGTAAAAGACAGTATAAGAGAATGAGAGAAAGCAATTTAAATTTTATGTTTAAGTTCATATAGCATCTCTTCCTATACAACCAGGTAACAGCACTATATTTCTAGAGAATACTATCAAATTTGCATATATCCACTTGCTCAGTGAACCTTAACATTCTAGGGCTATAATGAAATAGACAGACATGCTTTAATTTCACTCAATGTCTTAAGACATAAACAACACAGAGAGAAGCTACTACTCCTATAGCACAACAGTTCTAGCTCACCTATCATATATACATACAAAGACAATGTAACTATATCTTGATGCGGATCAGAAAATAAGCCTCCCAAAGGGAAACTGAATTGCTGATGACTTCACCAACTTGTAATGGCAGCAATACACATGTGCCATCTTCCAGGATGTCTTCCTGCTTCCCAGTGTTGATATTCCCTAGTAGTTGATATTCCCTTCATTCAAGCAACCTAAGTTCTGTATGTTAGATGTATGTTTCTAAGCCCAGATGTTGTTTGCTGGATGCTACCACCCTTTAAAATTATGCTCTTGGGGTACTGAAGAAATGGTAGAGAAAATACAAAGTTTATTGGAAAACATTAATTGGAAGAAATAGAGAGGAGGAGGATCTGAGCTCATATTTAGCGCTAGAGTATAATCATTTTTCACTTTAGTATCTAAAAATATAGTCGAGCTAAAAATTAGCCAACTTCTAAATTGCTATATCTTAGCCTTGCTTTTTATATTTCACATAATAATCAGAAGAACTCTGTAAACGTAAAAAAAATATTTTGAATACTTTTGTATATTAGTATTTATATTATTATAAAGTGAAAAGTACATACTATTGCCTTAAAGTGCTGATATACAAATTAAATTAGTAATCTTGAGATTAAAAAACAATCTATGTTTCATATCAAACTCTCAAAATATAGCAATTTTTTCATATAAAGAACCAACCAGAAGATTTCATCTGTTTTTCAGTGAAGAGTTATAACCATGAAATGAATGATGGTATTATAGCAGAGAAAAAGTGAGCTTTTTTTCTAAATAAGATAGTCTTTAGGATTTTTGCAATGATGTATCTCAATCATAAATGTATAATATAGGGACCAAGATTACAGACCTCAAGTATTAAAATCAGTCATGGTTAACAATCAGTTAACCATGATTGTTAACAGTTATTTCTTAGTCCAGTCAGTTTATATATTAGGGCTTACTGAAATACGTAATTTCTTGAAGCTGTTTGCATAATCCAAATATACTATGAAGTTGTAATAGGGAGATTTTCCATTTTTTTAAAAAAAAATAGTTGCCATTCTATTCTTGAAAATAAGATTGCATTTAATTCTTTTTTAATCATAAATTTAATTCCCTCCACATTTGGAGGGGTACTGATGTATGTTACAGAATCCCAGTAAACATTCCACCAACACACCTTCTGTAAGTAAGCAAAGTCTCAAGATTTCCTTCAGGACACATAACATTTTATGTACAAACCATTTGGATAAAGCAAAGAAGTATTTTCCAAAGTACTACACAATTTAGTAATATAGTAAATTGTTAAGTATTTTATTAGTTTAATAAGTTAATTATATTGGAAATTCTGCCATATGTGAAAAAGTTTTCCTGACAATCAATTGCTATTTTTTAATGAACTTACCTTCTTCTTGTCTCTCATGGACCCTTTGCCTCGGACCATTATCTTACATCCTGTTTCAGCCTCAAGTTGTTTAGCTGTTAGCCCTCTAGGCCCAAGAATTCTTCCAACAAAATTAAACTGAAATTTTAAAGAAGAAAAATAATTGATCAGAACACAGTGAAAATAATTAATACCCAGCATTCTGTAAAACTTTGCCTTAGCACATCCCTAGCATTCTGAGTAATTTCTTCAAAACAATGGAAAAAACGTAGTTAAAAGTTTTTAAAAAGTGCACCAGAAAATAGAAAAAAAGCTAGTGTGGATATAGTAAGTTACAACAGATGCTTAAATTACAATATATCAAGGGTACCATAATTGTTAAACAACTGAAGATGTCAAGGAATTATAAATGCAACAAATTGTGAGCATAGATATCCAATACTTATCAGTTAGGAGGAGGAAAGTATTATCCTTTCAGTGGGTGTGCAAGTCACCTAAGAAAAGCATTGTTTGGTAAACTTGCCCCACCATAGAGAGGGTCCATTACAGAAGTACAGGCAAGACTATTATTTTCTAGTGAGCAAGGGCAAAAGTCTCTTGTACAACATTGTGATTTAATTTTCGTTCTTACAGTGAAGGTGGGAAAACATTGTAAGGGTGAGAGTGAAAGCCGTTCTACAGGATGGGCAGAGGTTGCTTGATAAACATTAAACAGGAAAGAATGATTTCTCCAACAATCACATTTACCACAAAAGTAAGATTTTATTTCATGCTGAATATCAGTATCTAGCAGCCTTTGTTTCCATTCAGACCAGATTTTCTCAGGAGCACGCCAACCAACACAATGGGTCAATGGCACATGATGTATCAAATAATATGACTGGTTTCTCTGACAACAAAAAAGTCTTACTAGAAACGTCTCCCCCCCCTCCAATAATTTGATTCAATATTTCAAATGGCAAAGCTGCATGCTAGTCTTCACAGAATTAGGTCCAATATTAGTCTTGGTAGATAATTTGATGTACAATGGGGCATCTGCTTTTACAAAAGCTCTCAAAATTTAATTGAACCAGCTCTACAGAATCTACTCACAATAACTGAAAATCTGTATACAATCTAACAGGTTGCTGATGACCTCAAGTCTGAAAATTTCTATTGTAGCTGGGATATGATTATTGGTTATCGCCATCAGCAAAATTAAAAAGTATACTTGAAAGTTTATGAGTCCTAAAGGTGACATCTCTCTTCTGCTGATCTAGGTCAACAAGGCTTAGAATAATATATCTAAATATTTAAAAAACTCAGTTTGGTCAATGCTAAGGCCATTCATTTTCTACGAGCTGCAGGAATAGGTCTTTTAGCAAAGATGACTAGTTTTGTTAGTAGACTAGTAGTTATTAATTACTAGCAGATCACAGAAACTATCTCAGGTCCAGTCTGTGTTACCAAGAAAGTTGCTATATTGGAATATAGATGAGTGAAAACAAATCTATTCCTTAATAAGAGAAGGAAGAAATTTAAGCTTTGTCAGAACCACCTTACTTTTCCCATTTGTGAATGTTGATTATGGGTGTGGGGGGGGGGGAAATCTAGAACAACACTATTACAGTGCCATCATGTTGTTTCATCCTTTGCAACAAAAGGTGAAAAAGTTTTCCCCAGAACCTAGCTTTAGGAATTGAATCAAAATCTGCCTTTAAAACAGTAAGAGACAATATAAAGGATCCCATGTGGATGACTAGTATTTTTCAGTTTGAAGATGAAGGAGAAGGCAGTATGAAGTGTTGACTGTCCTTCTCTAAAACCAGCTTGTTCTTCCATCGGGATGTTATGCTGCACCATCCAGTCATGGGTTTTCCATGGTGGTGTCATCTATACCCTTGCTCAACAAGCTGATCTTAGTTTGCTCCTTCTTATTTCCTTTTTGGTATATTGGGATTATGATAAATTAATTTCAATCTGGAAAAAGGGATCAAATATATATATATAAATATAAATATAACAATGCCAGGATTTACTATTCCATGTTTGCCCTTAGCTCAGGAACCATCAAGCAATGAGCATGATCAGAAGTTTTTAGAAAGAAAAAAAAAAGGTACAGGTAGTCCTCGATTTATGACAGTTCATTTAGTGACCGTTCAAAGTTACAACAGCACTGAAAAAAGTGACTTATGACCATTTTTCACACTTTTGACCACTGCAGCATCTCCATCATCATGTGATTTAATTTGGATGCTTGACAACTGGTTCCTATTTATGATGGTTGCAGTGTCCCGGGGTCATGTGATCACCTTTTCTGACCTTCTGACTAGCAAAGTCATTGGGAAAGCCAGATTCACTTAACAAGGGTGTTACTAATTTAACAACTGCAGTGACTCACTGAACAACTGTGGCAAGACAGGTTGTAAAATGGGGCAAAACTCACTTAATCAATTTCTCACTTAGCAACTTAAATTTTGGGTTCAATTGTGGTCATAAGTCGAGGCCTACTTGTATTGTTTTAAAAAAATAAAATTGTTAACTGAGCAAGCGTCTTGGCTATCCAATTTTCCAGTTTTTGTTTTTGTTTTTTAAATCAACAGGTTAAATGTATTTTCCATTCAATGACAATTGCAAATGATATAAATTAGAGACTATATAGTTGCTAAAACCTTAATAAGCTGTCACTAAACATAGCACATTCATAATCAAAGAATGATTTTGAGGGGCGATTGGTCCCTTAAGTCCAAGATGAAGTCTTGAACTCAATTAATATCTGGAAGTTACTAAAAACATCTAAGATGCCCTACTTGGTACAAATAGCAACCTGGAATTAGAAGGCAAGTAGTTGAGCTTAAGAAGTGCACTTTACCTCCTTGGTTTCCCTAATTCTCTTAGCTCTAGCTCTAGCGCTCTCTCTCTCTCTCGAATTAATCAGGTGATCTGTAGCCAATCTCTGAACTTGAATATTCATTACTAGCTTCATAGTGATCAGGATGCATCACTATTAGGCTGAGTAGCAATCCAAAAAGAGGCACTATTACAAAATAGACTAATCAATACCAGACCAGTTTTTCGCCCTCCCCAAGCCTCCACATGCGCCCTGCACTTACCTGCATCCAAAACAGGCCGCATGGAGACTCCTGGGAGGGGAGGGGCCAGCTATGAGTCTGATTTGGCGGCTGGCTGAACCGCATAGAACCTTCGCTAAGGGTCCGCCCGAACCCCTGCGAACCCCCAGCAGCCCTGAGTCCAATGCTTTATTGAATGACAGCCATTTAGTAAAAGATTAGGATTAGTCTTCTGCATGGCAGCTTCAGCAGCAACATGATCTTAAAATTCCACAGACGTCCACTAGTTAAAATGTCTGCATTCCGTTGTCTTACTGAATTTGTTTTACTGCCTCAAAATCTTTTCAAATACTGAACTGCTCCATACATGAGGCAAAAAACTCCATATAGAGTTCCCATGTTTATCCTAGGGAAGTGAAAAGGCAAATGCAGACACCATTTATCCTGTATAGACAGCTAAGTCAAATGAAATCCAACACGGGGAAAAAATGAGGCAGAAAAGAAAGCATCTATATTTGTTACCCACTTTTAAAAATGCATTTCACTATTTTAGCTAACAAAGGTTCTACAATATATTTAGGCATGTACAGTAGATAAAAGATCTAAAGGATCCTTAAGGAAACAAATGGGTGATTATCTGATGACTTCAGTATTATCTAAAGATAGACCGCTATCTCCAATGAGAGGTAGAATAATAGGTTTCTGAAGGTGACAAACTTGCAAGTTTCTTTGGGAATGTTAGCTGAAGACTTCTGCAGCAAACGATAACCTTAAAGAAACAGATTTCATATGACCAAGCCTAGAAATTTAGGACCAATGCTTAAAAAGACCCAGGTGACTTGGAGACAATAAAGAAAAGTTGGCAAGGAAAATTCTGATTAGTCACGAAAGAGCTTTTACATATAGTCCTCACTTATCAACTATGTTGTTCAGCGACCAGAGATATGATGGTGCTGAAAAATTGGGTTTACAACTTGGATCTGTCACAATGTCCCCTCAGTCATGTGATCACCACTTGCAACCTTAACAGCTTCCCACATATAAAGTAAATAGGGAAGCCAACAGGAAGTTGAAAGTGATAGTCAAATGATGTGGCACTTAACCACTCAGCAGAATTGACATATGTCCAGCACAGTCACATGATATCTCACTTGACCAACTTGCTTAATTATAAGATAACTGGATCCATCTGTCTGTCTGTCTGTCTGCTGAAGAAGTAGACATACTCAGATATCCCGGACAGGATATTATGTGAATGTTAATGACAAATACGCTCTAATGCTCACAAATATACTCCTAGAAATCAAATTATTATGGAATGCTTGTTCCTTGGTTTTCCATTTAGGAATTAATATGAAGTAATCCATGTCACTTCCCATAAGGATACTATAATTGTTCAGTATGATGTAGTTAAACCCTTTAAAATCAAGTTTGCCCTCCGGTGATTTAATGGATATAGCCACTTAATTTTATTAAAAATAGTAGAGAATCTATGTCCATTCTCTTTTTCCAGGAAATATTTTCAACCCTATTTTTTTTTATTTTTAACCATATTTTGTATGTATGAAACTTGAAACTAGGAATTAATTCAATTTATGTTCTTTCAATAAAAAAGAATCCAGGTTGACATGCAAAGGTTTAAACAAACTGATTTACTGGTAAAAGCTTATGCACATGAATCCCCTCAACTAAAATTGGTACATATAATGGCACTCAAGGGGAATTGGACTTAGTTCTCTTACGGCTCAGTAAGGATTCTAGGCTGATCCCCATTTTCACACTATCCCCAAGTGTCATCCCTTGTCCAACAGTTAGCAGGTATTTGTTAAGGAAACATAATACAAACTACTTTCTAT
Source organism: Oxyrhabdium leporinum (assembly GCA_032468155.1). Lineage (NCBI taxonomy): Eukaryota > Metazoa > Chordata > Lepidosauria > Squamata > Cyclocoridae > Oxyrhabdium > Oxyrhabdium leporinum. The sequence continues at coordinate 78,821 of JANHFL010001063.1, forward strand.
AAACGTATTAAATTATACAAATACAAAATTATTGTAGAACCTGTTTAAAAATTGTACTGATCTTGTTTTTACACTGAGCTGTTTGTACTGTCACTAAGAGTAATGATAGATAGAAAGAGTGTATGTATGTCTTTAGTATCATCAAAAATAACAATGAAAGAGAGAACAAATATAGCAATGAATCAAAAGCACAACTTTATTATGCTCTTGGTATTTGGATACTATCCTTAAATCAATAAAATAGAGAGCACAAAAATATGTACATTTTTAGCAAAAATGGTTATTTCAAAGTTATTTTTAAAAGACTGCATACTGTAGCTACAGACATTTCTATAAAAATATTTCAAAATAGTTTCTAAGAAATATGAAAAAAGATATTATACGATCTTAGTTTATTAGTAAGGCATTAGTAAGGCACTTCAATCCAGGCATGTGGGGGGAAATAAAACTCCTGCCATTAACTTATTCTCTTACCCATTTGGATTACTGCAACCCACTCTACATACTGTAAGGCTGCCTTTCACCAATCAAAAACTGCAACTGGTAAAAAAAAGTGGCAAAGAATCAGAATTGCTATAGTAATACTATAGTAATACACCTCATTTATAGTGGCTGCCATTGTTTCAATATGATTCTGGGGATAATTAGAAGGTTAGGTTTGACCAATAGAACCCTATACAATTTGGCACAGAGATAATAATGGGAGAACTTCTCTCATATAGGAATGGTTCAACCAATTTGTGCACTGCAAACTTGTCGTCAACATCTTTAATGTTTGCCAGGCATGTAAGATGAAGGTGGCTACAATATTTTTGAATGAAATCTCTCCACTACCATCACTACCTACGTACACCATATTATGGAACAATCTTCCTTTATAGACTAGATGCCTTTATTTTTGGTTATCTGAAAACCCTTGGAGAATGCATGATCATCATTATGTCTATTGTACGATGGCAGATTTATGTATTCATTTATTAGCAAATATAGTTGCCTATCCACCAGAAGGAACAGGGAATGGGCAGCAGAATAAAAGCACAGGGCACTAAAAACAAAAAAAGGCTATCTAAAACAATAGTGTTTTGTTTTGTTTTGACCCTTTCCTAGATTGGTGAGTGGGGAAGGGGGGCATTTCTCATAATTACTCATGAGTTAAACTACTGCAATGTGATCTTCATGGGGCTAGCCTTGAAAAATGCAAGCTAATTCAGAATTCAGAGGCATGGGCAGCTGCAGCTAATTCAGAATTCAGAGGCATGGGCAGCAGTAAGGTACACTGAGGTATGCCCAAGTAGCACCACTACTTTGTAAATTACACTGGCTCCCAGTAGATTTCCAAGTGGTGGTTTGGTTATAGCTTTTAGAGCCTTACATGGCACGACCTAGATTATGTGCTTATCCCTAATGGGTTCTGCTTATCTTACTAGACGAAGCAGTGTGGGAGTGCTCTGGGTCACCTTGATAAAAAGTTGTCACCTGGTAAGGACTCAGAAGGATGCTTTCTCTGTCACAGTGCCTACCATATGGAACAGCTTCCTGGAGATACACATGGGTTTAATTCTGTTGGCCTTCAGAAAAGCAGTATTGAGACCAGGATTTTAAGGGATTTGGCATGGAATGAATGACTGATGAATGAGTTTAATTGTCAACATTGTTTTAGACAGCCTCTTAGTTTTTAGTGCCCTGTGCTTTTATGGTGCTGCCCATTCCCTGTTCCTTCTGGTGGACAACTATATCTTTGCTAATAAATCAATACAAAATAAAGGCTATTTGTGGAAAATTGGAAATAAAATATTCCATACTGAGTGTATTGGTCTTTTCTCCAGATTTATCATTATGTAAGAAGTGTTTGTTATACTACCAATCACATTTTATTTAATAAACATTATTCTTAAAACCTTACTTTTTTATCTTATAACCTTACATAATTCAACTCTAAGAATAGAAACAGGGAGTTTAAACATAGAATCCAACTTCCTACTGACCCAAACACCATACCCAATTTTGTTATATCAGCTCAAACAAAAGGTTGGAAAAAATCATATTAAGGAGCTTGGAACACGGTAAGCAGGATAGATTTCTGAAAATAGACTAGAACCAGGACCAAAACTGTCAATGTGGTGTGACTGCTTTTTTTAAAGATCTGAAATCAGTGCCTTTAAGTATCTGAAGGCTTTAGATTGCCAATATTCTTCTTAAAGCTACTAAAATCAGACTGAAAAATTTGACCTTCTCCAATCTATGATGTGAAAATGATAATGGGTCACTACATGTAGCCTATGACTTCTCCACTCTTGTAAAGGGTCAGAACAATAATCTAGATCATTTCCATAGAATAACATACATATTAAGTCATTCAGCCAATAAAGTGGGACGCCTAAGAAGATACTACAGTTAATAACATAAATATCTACAGGACACATACATGAATGCAAATGCCCATTTGTTTGATTCTTATCCCCAATTTTAAAGTATTTGTCCTTTCAGAAACAATCTCATAATTGACTGAACTTATTTCAAGATAATGCTGTTTCTTTGCTTTCCATATGAAAAACTGAAAAGTTATTTGTGGTAATTTTTTAAAAAAAATAAACCTATATTCATACATTAAATCTCTCAACATGAATAAGTATATTACAAAGAATACATGATTATGTTTGTAGAACGTAGGGAAATGTATTTATTATATATAGTAAGTACCTCTTTAATTTGTTACACAAAGAACATGAAACTCACTTCATTTTTTTAATGTCTGATCTTCTCTGTCAGTTAAGAGGAGTGACAAATCCACCAGCTGTTTCCTTCTTCATACATGGGCTACAATACATTTGCTTCTTTTTTAAGGCCAGTGTATTTGAACAACAACAGCAGGGCTTAAGCCAGCTGCTAGAATGTGACAGGCATATATTTTAACTCTGATCTCATTTATTGCCCTTCCTCTCTGACAACTATCCTTTTTTTCTGGCGTCTACTGACATCCTTTATTTAGCTGACACTGCCATTTCACTGAGAGGACAATATGCAACCATAAAGCAGAAACTTGGGAGACATATATTCTAGTCAAATACATTTATTGGTGACTTATTTCTTTGTGACTAGTTTTTTTGAAAGTCTTGTAAATTAGGTTATCTTTATCTCACTGAATTCAGAAATATACATAGATCTTATATTCAACTATTAGTGTGTTTTAAGTCCAAAATCAAGCATGGTCATAGTATTACCAATCAGGTAAGAATTGTACACATTTTATTCCCACCTACAAATTATAACATTCTCAAGAAAGAACTCTGTGTTTGCATCTATGTATTGAAAAATAAAACAAAGAATGGAAAAGATGATAATTTCTAGTAGTCTCAGAGAACATGAAAAATGCTGTAAATTCTTGCAATATCTCTGGCCAAATGTCAGCAGAACTCATGAAGCATCTCCCTGTAAGTATCTTGCAATGAAGTTAATATAGAAACATCTAAATGAGCATAGATTAGAATGAAAAGAGTACATAGCAACTCTTGTCATATAATTTGGAGGTGAGACTTAATATTGACATGCACTGCAATGAGCTAAGGAGTATTTGAAGATTACTCTAGTGCAGGGATGTCAAACTCAGGTCACGGCGTTGTCACGTGATGTATCGGGACTTTTTTCTCCCTTCGCTAAACCAGACAGGGGCAGGGGCAGCACGTGATGCGTCCGGCCCACGAGTTTGACACCCCTGCCCTAGAGAATCAACTCTGAAACTCAAAAAGTTTCTGAAGGCAATGATCCACCTCCATTGGATCATTGAATAAGTCCCTCTCAACATTATTGAGTCACACAGAATAAATGTAGATAAACATTGGCCTTGACCAAGCTGAAAATTTTCAAGGGAAAATTTGAACAGGAATAAAATAAAATAATTTATTTATTTGAATACATAGAGATATGTATTAGATACATCGGACCTGCGTAAAAGAGTATCTATCTTTGTATCTAGCTATGTGTCTATCTCTGTCTGTCTGTCTGTCTGTCTGTCTATCCCCTTGAAATGTTTCTGAAATGGGAGTAAAGACTGCTTCCTCAAATTATTAGCAATAATTTGAATGGAAAACAATCTAGCCCATAAATAATGAAATAATGCATCTCTCTGTATTTAGAAATCAACAAGCAAGGAATTTTCTGTCTACTAAAATCAAGCCACAGGATTCAAATTGTCAGTATGCGATACAGGATTTTTACCTTGCACCTATCCAAGAAGATTCTACAGGATAAATGGAAATGCTTAAACTGTATTTGCTACAGCCAAAATGCTATAATTGTGCAATCTTTCTCCTATAGATAGTTTGAGATATAAATGGAAGCTAATAGGAAAATGTGTCTTGCTAGTGCTCCCTAGTGAATTAAGACTTATGAAATATAAAAGAGAAAGACTATAGAAACTAAGTAACTTACAAAGAGATTCAACTGTAAGCCCCGAAGGAACTTCAGATTGAGATAGTAAGGATTCAAACTTCATTCATGCACCACTAAGTTGACTTTGTCATGCAAGTATATTAAGGCAACATCAAGTCAACCACAAATACTGTAAAATCAACTGGAGAGTAAGCATGTGTTTTTGTTTTCTTATTTTAAAAGCCTTTTAAAATGTTAGTCTTTCTTAGCGGGTTTTATTTTATTTGTAAATCTGAATCTCTGTATTACTAGAAAAAATATTTCTATACTTGTATGCATATGCACCTCATAGCATGGTAAAATAGCCACAAAAATCTGTTTTTATATATTCCGCAGCAACATTTAGAATGATAGAGTACAACAGCTTAGGATGACCAATCTCAAATAGTTGATAGTTCACATAGCTAAGCATTTCCAACAAGGAATTAATTTGCTGATCCTACTATTAACTGAGAAAACACATAAGCAGGACTTTTATCATGCTTGATCAGCTCTCTTTTAATAATGAGTCAATCTAATGTTGAATGGATCCCCAGAGAATACCTTAAGTCAGCTTTGTGCAAGGCTTCCTGTGCTTTATCACCTACATGGTGACAACACTGACAACTGTCAGAGATACACTACTCGCCTATGGAAGAGACACTGATCATTGTCACCTGCTCCAAGGCAAAATCCCATTAGCAACACTTTAGTTTCCCTTAAGAATTACGGTATGTAAAACAAAATTAAAGTGAAATAACAAAAATAAAAATATTCAATGCACTGTCTGAAGAAAAATCATCCTATTTAATAGTTCCAGAATTAGGTAACAAAAAGACAGATTTCCACACTCTGACAGCTTTCTAGAATGTGTCGCTATCTTGAAAACACAGACCACATGTACAGAATTATTTTAAACATACTTTGCAGAATGTACTTCCATAAGGTCTTCAATTGCACATCCAGCAGTATAATTTAAACGTTGTTTTATTAGAATGAAGATATGTTACATAGACTAAAGCAGGTTTTTTTTAAATCAAAAGTTCAATCAAATGATTAATGAAGATATACCTACCCCCCGAAACAATACTTCCTTCTCCCATAACAGAAAGTAGGGAGAGTATATTAGAAAAAATATTATGTAATTACTCTCCTATTCCAGACAACACATGTGGGTATCAGTAAGTCTGGATCAACTTCTAGACATTTCTATGCACTATTATTGTATTCCTTAAAAAAACCCTGCCTACATTAGTATTTGATATGTTAATCAAGGCATCATCTGGACACTCAATCAAATTGAAACATATTAACAATATATTATAATTCTATAAATATGAATCATATTTACCAAGGAATATAATTTAGTCTGAGTCATTTTCTAATTAAACTATGGCATTACTGAAAAAAGCTCTATCTATCTACTGGGTCAACTATTTGCCAAAGCATCAGAAGAAGGCAAGACAAGAAGCAACTTAGAACTAAGGAGAAATTTCCTGACAGTGACAACAATCAACCAGAGGAATGGCTTGCCTTCAGAAGTTATGGGTGCTCTATCACTGGAGGCTTTTAAAACGGGATTGGACAGCCATTTGTCTGAAATGGTATTGGGTCTCCTGCTTGACCAGTGGGTTAGATTAGAAGACTTCCAAGATCCCTTCAAACTCTTGTTATTCTGTTATCAAATGTCATTTACCTAGCAGGCTGGGCCATGCTTGTTTTTATGCCATGGTGAAAGAAAGTTCATTAATCTTTTAAAAGTACCCCAAATCCTGCAGAAATCCAATTAGGTCTTTAATACATGAAAACAGGGGCCGGATGCATCACATGCAGGCCCTGCCCCCGCCTGGTTTAGTGAAGGGGAAAAAAGTCCCGATACGTCACGTGACGCTGCCATCACGACGTGAGTTTGACACCCCTGCACTAAGAGCTTCATTTAAGTCCCAGATAAGAATATTCTAATTGAACCATGCCAAAATAATCTATTTTGCATTTTTCCCCTGAATATACTTCAGAAATGTTCACTGTCCTTTTTGGAAAAGAATGTGAAGACTATAATAATTAGCTCTCTTAAGAGAGTAAGTTGAGACAGATGTTCCAATAATGAGATGACAATATGATGTCAGTTTGAAGGAAAAAAGGACACATGTGTTGATGGTGACTAACAGAATCTACTTTTCATGACCCTAGTTTGTAGAACTATGCTTCAGGGTTGGGCTGCTGGGGGTTTGCAGGAGTGGACCCTTAGCGAAGATTCTGCGTGGTTCGCC
>JANHFL010001063.1:88548-107052 GCA_032468155.1 Oxyrhabdium leporinum
ATCTATCTATCTATCTATCTATCTATCTATCTATCTATCTATCTATCTATCTATCTATCTATCTATCACATGTCTGTACTACCCATTCCCTCAAAGAGGTTTTACTGCATGTTGCTATCCTTTCCCCCTTATTTTTGAATGACTTTTATCAGGGGAATGGACAATCTGATTTGCCTAATGGAAAGACAACAAATATTTTTCTTTAATATTAATCATGAGAAATACACCCTGTCCCCCAGTCCTGCTATGATGTCACATTCTGATGGGGGTGAGCCTGTTCCCCAGTGGGATGACCAATCTATGCACTCTCAGCAGGATCTCCCAATGCACGGAAGTCTTCTCAGCTGCCTAGCTAAAGCAAGCAGGCATTTATATTGGACAGAACAGTGATATAGGGAGATTCTGGAGGCAGATGACTGCTTATAAAGGCCTCACTTCATACTGCATTGGAGAAAGCCAGGATAAACCATTCCAGTATTTTACCAAGAAAATCTCATGGGCAGACAAGACAAAGTGATCACTGATATAAGTGCTAAGTGATGGGCCTCTGAAGTCAGATGGCACTCAACATGCTATTATTGATGAAGAGAAGGATCTTTCATACTACTACTGTTGTTCATGATGTGGCTAAATTAAAGCTTTTGAAATGCCTAGCTGCAGATGCTACCATGCAGGAAAAGAAAATCCCATTGTAATTCTATCTTTGCAGCTTTTGAAAAACAAAGCAGTGGTGTTTCTTTCATAAACGGGGGGATAAAGCAAAGACTATATTTGGGTACATTTAATCAATGATTTAATATCACTGAATGAACAACTCTTTAATGTGATAGTGACGCAGAAAAAGGGGAGATTGACAATAAAGCAAGAGAATCAGTTTCTGCAAATCCAATTACTTATTCTTTGCTAACAGCCTTCAATTCAAACAAGCAAAATAACACCTATCTAGATGAACAATACCAGATTTTGCCCACAATATTTCTACAGGGTGGGCTGATGTCAGCCAGTTTTAATGCCTAATAGATTTTAGAACTCATGGTTCTATTGCTTAGATCAATATCTGTAAAGAGTGAAACAAGCATGGAAAAAGAAGGAAAGTGTTCCAAAAGATCTCCTAATTCAAAAGGTGGATCCAACCTCAATTTTATATGCTAAAGGACAGATAGTAACTGATTCAAAGATCAAAGATGTAAGGTGTGTATTGGAATTCTATACATTAAGGATGTCAATATTCTAATCAAAAGGTTACAGGCATTGATGCAGTATCTATAGTATAGAAATATGGGAAGCAACTTAAGAATCAGTAATACTTCTAAACAAACTATGGCAACATAACTGGTGAATAACATAATGACAAACAAACTAGATGTCAACAAACCAATACCAGAGAAAAGAATAGTGGGCAAGACATCTCATAATGTCCTTAATTTCACATGCTGGCAAAATAAAACTTAGGATCTTCCAATGCAGATTAGAGCCCTGCAGAGAAAAGGAGCTGCCAGCAAGTCAAGTTGGTTTTAATAATGGCTCAGGAGTAAAGGATTACCAGTATTTCTGATGCATACTGGATAACTGAGTAAGACAAAGAAAACTAAAAAGAAGTAATTACGTGCTTCATTTACTATAGAAAGGCCTTTGATTGTAATGAACATGTCAACCTGTGGAATTCCTTAGGAAACTGGGAATGCCAAAACGTTTTATTGTTCTCAAGCAAAATGTATGTACAGGATAGGAGCCATAGTCTGAATGGAAAATGATCAAAATAATAATAAAATTGTTTCCAGGTCGGGGAAGGAGTGAAACAAAACTATATATTCTCCTTATTTACTCAATCTATGTGCTAAATATATTCTTAGTAAGCTGGATTGGGTGAAAATAGACATGGATTTAAAATTGTAACAAGAAACATTAATAACCTTTGCTACACTAGTGACACTATTCTGATAGCTACTGTATTTCCTTCAGAGGTTAAGAATCAACTAAGCTCCAAATGTAAGGAAATCGTAGTACAGCATAATAGATAATATTTTTCTTATCACAACTGGTACCAGAACATTTGTTGTTAGGCAGCATGGTTGTTAAGTGAGACATCACATGACTGCACACCCACCTTTACCATTTTTGGGGGGCGGGGGGAGTCATTAAGCAACATATCACATGATCATAATTTGCAACCATCTGTGATTTCTCCATTGAGTTTGCTTGTTGGAAGTAGACTGGGAAAGTCGCAAATTGCAATTATATCATCACAGGATGTTGCAACCATTGTAAATGTGTGCTGGTTGCCAAGTGCCCAAATCACAATCACGTGACCATAGAGGTGGTGTGACAGTCGTAACTTTGAGCAGACTGTGTTTTTTTTCCAATGGCTCTGTAATTTTGAACCACCCTTAAACAAATGTTTGTAAGTCAAACAGTTCCTGTAAAAATTATATTTAATGTTTGAAACACCTGGGCAATTTTACGAAGATGATGAAATCTACAAAAATATGCTGAAAATGTTTATTCCTATTTAATGTTTACTCCTCTAAAATGACTTTTTCAAATAGTCACACATAGAGAACATTCTACTCCTTGGCTAATGAGCATCTTATTCTTTCTTGAATTTCTTGATTAAAGTTCTCCTATAATGATTTTTATTTTTTTTAAATTGTACCCTCGGAGACTTCTCTGAACTTGATCACGTTTCTTCTGCTATGGGGAGTGTGTTGTTTCGGCTACTTTTCTTTACTCACTAAAAGCCCCTTTCCATTTTTGTAGACGGTTAATATTTTGGCTATGGTGGCCATGATTTCTCAATATCAAAATTAGGTCAAAAGTTCCGCAACAAGTGGCAGTGAAATATGTGTTTTTGCTTTTTATTTTTGGTTGAAACAGAAAGCAACTTAGCACCAAAAATCAATCTCTGTTCTAGTTTTAATAGTATCTCATGTCCAAAGTGTCTGTGTAAGCAAATATGAACATTTTGAGCAGTTAATAAATAAGCAACCTATCTTGCATGAATGAATTTTTCAATGCAATTAAGTATCTGAGAAGACCCTGCAGGAATAGAAAGACTCTGAGCATTATTTTCTTCTTTAGAATAAACAAAAATCCAAACAGTTTCTATCAAATTTTGATCTAAATTAATTACATAATTGCAAATATAAATATTTCAAAACTAATTATTTCCTCTTATCAACCTTTTATACAGGAATATTTTATTTAGCTTATATAATTTTCTTTCATTTTAAAATTTTAAACCATTCATTGGCTGGTTGTTCTAATCAGCCCCATCATCTTGTAAGATTTAAAATAACTGCACATTCTTAATTATTTCCCATCAAATGTTAATTTATAATAGTTAGAAGTATTGGATTATCAAGCTGAAGATCAGTATTTCCAATGTTTTAGCTTTGCCATTTTATGTATAAAATGACCTTATCAAGTTTTAAACTCTTACATTATATGTAAGTGCAACCTTTCCTTCAAAACCCATATTAGGAGTTTGACCAATGATTTCTAGTATGCTAAAATAGAAAGCTCTACACCACCTTACAAGCTTTGTAAAAATGTGTCAAATCCTTTGTAATACAGATAAAAGTATTCAAATATCAAGTAAAAATGTACTAAAGATTCTGCTAACTTTTCGCTCAACCTAGCTTTGTAAAGCTATTTTTTTTTGCACACACAGCAACCAATATCAAAATTGCTCATATATTGTGCTGATTCCAAGAATTTGTTTAAACAAATCTCACTTCAGGAAATGAAGAAATAAGTTATCATATGCATGCTTATATATCTAATTAAGATTTGCAATCAATATATACCTGTAAGAGAAAACAAACAGCAGAAACAAAACATATTTTATTCCAATATTTCTTTTATGGTTTTTCTCTTTTTTTTTAGAAACAGTCATAGGAAGTCCTGGATTAATCCTAACTTGCTGTATTATGAATTTACAAAGTTTTAAGCCACACTTCACTGAGGCATTTATATAATACATACACAACAAGATGGCTGGCTAAGGAATTTGGGGAGTTAGTCCACATATTTTAAAATTGCTGAGGTTCAGAAACATCCATCTAATATTTACCTTGAAAGTACCAAAGCTAATGACACAAAGCTAGTGACAAGAGAAAAATAGTATAAGGCAAAACTGACTAAACAAAACGCCTCCAGCAAAGATATCCATATGCCACTGCATACAGAAAATACGTAAGAACATTAGCATTGGCTGTTCCTTAAATATGAAGTAAACAATGATTATATTATATAGAATATCAAGATCTGGGGAAGGTTTGCTGATCCAGAAAGGAATTTAGTAGTGAAGATTTATATCAAGTTCACATCAGCTTGAATTCAGGAGATTTACATCTAGGCTATCCAATTTCAACAAGAAAATATCATCTCAAGCAATGTAACTCTACAATAGACAAACAGAATTGTTTGTAGGCTGGGTACACCTCGGCATACACAGAGCTACAGGTAAAAGATAGGAAACTTTGCTAACTATGGAAATACCCCATAATATTTCATATAGCTATGTTTGCTCCTAAATCAGATTTATTTTTTTAAAGCAAAACACAATAAAATGCTAAACATTACAGAGTTAAAAGACTAATTTTAATTAAAATAATAAGCCAATTACACCATCTCTTTTATAAAACTACAAAAAAAGTAAAATATTGATATTTTACACTAAGCATTGCATGAGAAGTCAGGTACTGACAAGTAAATAAAAATGTTTAGATTAGGCTTTTGAGATTCCATCCCATCTATCATCATAATAATGCACATTTTAATGCACATTTTATTTTCCAATAGACTTTTACTTCTACGTTTTCAAATATGTATTGATAATTTACACAACATGTAGTTTGAAGATTATATGGAAACAAAATACATGCAGTATGTATCTGGTAAACACCAGTCTTGGGAGCCAATTTGGTTTAGTAGTTAAGGTACCAGACTAGAAAGCAGTAGATCATGAGTTCTAGTTCTGCCTTAGCACAAAAGTCAGCTGAGTGACTTTGGGCCAGTCACTCTCCCTCAGCCCAACTCACCTCACAGAGTTGTTGTTGTGGGGAAATTAGGAGGAGGAAAGTGTTTCGGATATGTTTGCCACCTTGAGTTATTTATAAAAACAATAAAGAGGGAATACAAATAAATCAAGAAGACATAGAATACTTCAGTTTCTATCATCACTAACCTCATGATGGATCAGTATCATTGTTATAATTGCCACTCAAATACTGCTTTTTGGATGGGGGACAAGACTTGGGAAAACAAGATATATTTTCCATTATAGAACTATTACGGTTCATTGTTCCCCCATCCTTTTTGATTGATTCCATATTTTAGTGCTCTTTTACCAGGAATTTGTTTTTTTTCCAATTCATTAAGCTTATTCCCATTCTCAATAATGTTTGCGTTCTTCTTTCCAAGATTTACCATTCCTTTCAGACAATTCCAGTCTTTCTGTTTTTAAGACAATGTTTCAATTATTATTTAACTAATCCATCTCCCTCATTCAATTATTTAGTTTCTTTTTTATTATGTAAATTATCAGAGCACATAGGTGATATGTTCAGAGTAAGAATGTACGGAAGGGGATATAACAAACATATTATGGTAGGGGTATTCTCCACATCAATAAGCCAGGAACAAGATTTGGATAATTGCTTTCTGGAGCATGTTGCAGAAATAGAAACATAGAGAGACTTTAAATCTATCTGAACATCTGTTGGAAAACCAGCTTAGTCATGACTGCAAGGCTCAACAATTCTTCAATAATCTTGCTGTTTTGTTTTCCAGAAGGTCAAAGAAGATACAAAGAGATGATAACTAATTATCTGTCAGCAGAAACTTAGTGGGGCCAGCTTCCTGTTTAAATAGCTTGCTGCACATACTTACTATCTTGCAGTGGGTTTCAATAGATGACACAATATCCACAATTACCCCAAACATTTAAAAGTTCTAGAAATACTTAAGACAATGAAATGAAAAATAATTTGAGTGTTTGCCTTTATCACCTGTATTTAAATGAAGTAATAAAACAAATATATGGCAAACTAAGTCATCATTTGACAGCCAATGTTCTGAATCCTCAACTTAGAAGACAGAATTTAACAAAAGATGAATACACCACTATATAGTAATTGGCTAGGAATGACAGATGTATGCAAAATGATGATTTGGCAAACATTCAATTCTCTTCACTTGGTAAAACAAATCCCATAATAGTCAAATATTCTCCAGAGTTATCATTCAGATTCTAATCTATTAGTATCAGCTTCTTGTGAATGGAACTGGAAGGCTTTCAGTTCAATCAAAATGGAGAAACAGACTAAAAATAACATGCACTACTGAGCTTATCAGATTTCCAAATTCACTTGCTCCTGAGAAACAATAACAGAAATAACCAACTTTAACAAAAAATAAATGAACACAGTGTGCAGAAATAAAATTCTCAGCTAATAACCAATTATCTGAAGTATACCAATAACCTAAACAAAAAAGAAAAGAGATATTGGAAATAAATGATTGTTATCATAACATTTTTATTTCTTCAGTTGTCCAAATACAGTATATTAGCCTATCAATTGTTTTCAATAGCTTTGGTTTATAAATAATTCTAAAACATAAACCATAAAACACTTCTGGCCAAAATGGCTAGACTCAAAATTAAGCCAAGCTTATGTATCCTTACTGATATACAAATCTAGTCAATATATGGCAATATTTTCTTTCAAAATTTTAACCACGATTTCAATAAAAAAACATTATTTCTTTCTTTATATCCAAGTATTATTTTTATATATAAAACTCAAGGCAATGAACATACCTAATGTTCCTCATCTTATTTTTCCTACAATAACCCTGTAAAGCAAGTTGGGCTAAGAGATAGTGACTGGCCCAAGATCATCCAGCTGGCTCTCTTGCTTAATGCAGGGTAGAACTGGTTTCTAGCCTGATGCCTTAATAAATGAAATTTTACCTCAATCACAATGACTGTTTAACTTTTTAACTCCTTTCAAATATTTCAGATCAAAGCATTTGTGAAAAAGAGTAACTCAGAAGCTTTCTAAATGCATTGGTTTACTATAATATGAATGAAACAGCATTCAAATACAAAAGGAACATTTCCTGAAGCAACTGTGTAATGCACACTGGTACTGGTCTGGGAACCAGGCCATGCAAGTGGTGAGTGGGATGCAAAGCTTTGTTTGCTCATGCGCAGGAGCGAAGTTGTGCATGTGAAACCTCCCCACCATCACCACCACTCCACGAAGCAAAAAGGTTGGAGACCGCTGATGTAGTGCATAATTACAGGGTTGTTGTTTTTTAACTTGCAGGAACTAACAGTAAAGAGGAAAAATACAAACTGATAAAAGGAAAAAATGTGTACGGTGAAATGAAATAATTTTGACACGAAGGAGAAAAGTATCACTGATCTCAAGACAAGCTGGTATAGAATAAAGACTTCCAGTTAGCTTCTTCTAAAGCTGTTACTGTATCCTAATATATTCTGGAAACTTTTCTTTCTTTCTTCATATATAGGTAGCTCTCGCTTAATGACCATTCATTCGGTGACCATTCAAAATTATGTTGGGGCTGAAAGAATGGTATTTATACCCAATGCCTGAAGTTAGGTCTGTTACAGTTCCCTCACATTAAAATTTGGGTGCATGACAGTCTGCCCACACTTACAGCTGCAGGAGCAATTAAATTCCCCCCAACCCATCTGTCCTTTGGGACACCCTTTACAGCAGCACTCTTCTGTAATGGCAGCGGTGCTAGAACTGAAATAGAGCGCCCGGGCCTTCAACAGTCTCATCTAGCCACCCCTAAGTCTCTACTTCAGACCAAGCACCATCAGTAAGAAGAGCAGCCTCAAGCGCCATGCCGTGACCAGCCAGCCCAATGCCAAGCAATCACGATGCTTTGATCCACAAGGTCTGCGGCACCCCGCTGATCTTTACCATCTTTCCATTGATGACCTATGTCCAGCCTGGTATTATATGAGACAGCCAGTGGCCACACCACGCCTTCTTCGCAACACCATTTATACTGTCCTCCAAATTGTGTGTGCTGTTCTTGTGATGCCTTGGAAAGAAGTCAGGGCACACCAGCAGTTGCCTTACGTAAAGCCAGGCTGAGGGAACCTTGGCAACAGGCTATGAGGGGCATCTTGTCAGGAAGTTGAGTTATGCAACTGGACTTTTTTTTTTTGTTTGAAAGGTTTCGCTATTTATTCATATAACTTCTTTAGTCTGAGTTAAAGCTACGTGGATAGCAGCAAAACATTTCAAACCAAAAAAGAAGTTCAGTTGACAACTTCCAGACAACTGTATCTGGATGACTGAGAATCTTCAACGACATCATGAAGGAAGTGGAAGGAAGGTCACAGCAAAGGTCGCCCAAAGGTAGTAAGATCTAAGAGTGTAGAGGCCTATTGGATCAGATCATTAATGGTTGATTGTAAGGCTATAATCAACCTGAACATTCATAACAAAAAAATGTATTAATTAGGTTTGTAAACTATCAGAATCCCTAAAGATCCCAAGTTAGCATCCAAAATATAAATATTATTACAAGAAAATATTAAAATCTTCCAAACAATCGAATATGAACAGGTGGCACCATTCTGATATTATTTAATTTTACCTGATTTAATTGATTAGGTTAATAAATTTTATAGTGTCTAGCTTATTCACTATTTTTATTCCCACCGTTTCTTTAGACCTGCTTAGGTGTGCAATATGTTTGTTTTCCAATTCTGTATATTTTAATTTCTTTGGCTTTATTTCTCTCCCACGCTTACTTTTAAGTGCAATATAAATACTATGTATAAATACTATCATTACTGTAGTGTTATTATAAGGCCATTCTCTTTGATGTTAGACTGATACTGTCAATAATGAACAAGTGTAACGACAAGTAAATAATTGCTGAGAATGTTATCCAAAATAAGATGGTTAAAGGGCAAGATTTTGATTTTGACATTAGTCAATTATTGTGCACTTTAGTGCATTTTATTTTGTTTTTCAAGTATTATTGTACTGAAAAGAAAAATTTACAAGTATGCAATATAATTAGTGGAATATTATAATTTGCATTCTATAAACACACTAATTATTAAAGAAACAGAGAGAAAAGGGCCTGATAGATCATGTTATAATCAGTAACTTCAAATTTTTTTTACTATAATGTTCAAAATTCATTTTTCTTACTCCTTTATAATAAATACATTCAAACACTGACTGAAAAAACAAATAACACTACATTTTAAAATATTGCTGTATAGTTTCCTTGCCTTGGAATAAGTTTATCATTACAGGTGCACTGAAAAAATTCTGATAAACATTTTCCCAAACTTGATAAAGATTCAATATATTGGAATATGTAATTATCATTATTTGTAACCAATATGGTTAAGACACAAAAAAATCATTGGGCTATTTTATTGTAGTTTGATCTATCTCATAATATGGGGAAGGAATTGCATACTTATCTGCAGTCATTATAGACGAACAGAATAGAAACACAGTAATTCTACAGAAACACAATATGTACTGCTATTCCCTATAAGATAGGAGACAAGCATATATATAATACAAAGTTCCTAGAATTCCCTAAACATTATATTATATTAGTTTCAAAAAAATAAACAAGCGAAACAAACCCTTAACAATCTCACAATTTTTGTCAACTTTAAAACATTTTAAAATTGTTTTTGCATTGTACCTGGATATAACCATAAAAAAATTAATGACTACACAATTAATAATTTTCAATTATGATGTGTAACAAAAATTATTTGTAGTGTTTTTAAAATCTTAAAAAGAAAGCTGAAAAATGCCATGCCTGTAAGATAGCAAGGTTATCTTTTAATATACTCTCCAGTTCCTAAATAAAGAATAAAACATCATCCATCTAAACTAAGGAAGTCCACCAAATGGGTGGATAAATTTAAAGCCTGCTCTCCCAGAGTTGCTTTATAGGCAATTTTCACCCAGTATCAAGGTCTGTAATTTCCATTCAGTTGCCAATTCGCTGTTAAATTCATCATCTTTATTATAAAAATGTGTTATACTCTACAAGCTATTGGGGGAAAATGGTGAGGATGATTTTTAAAAAATCTTAAGAACAGCATTGTTCTAAATAAAGTATCCACCACTTCCATTCAGTTACTTTTGTCTCCCAAAGCCTGGGATATGAGTTCAGGTTGGTTTTGCTCTGCCAAATTATATAGTGAGTGGAAAAAGAGAACAAAGGATATAGAGAACAATAATTAAAAGTTGTTTAGCTATCTCCTATACATGAATGACATTAAAATGTAGAGCAAGAGTGAACAAGATATCAACTCACCGATCTACTTGATACAGATCTACAGAGAGAACATTGAGATATCACTCAGACTTGAGAAATCTGGATAGATGGTAGTTAAAATAAGGGAAATGGTGGGTTAGAACTATTAGTGGGTCACAAAGCATACCTGCGGACCAACTACAAATAGCTTGATATCCCACATTCTCATGGGAACCACAATAGGGAGGCAAGAAGAGAGTGACAACATCCAAGTACCACCAAAGGATAAGACAGGGTCTGAAGAACCAGTTCTATGGAAAGAACAAGATCCACACCATCAGCATGTGTGCCCTGCCAGTCTTCAGATACCTTGCTCGTATACCGAGATGGCTATAGCAGGACATGGAAGCTGCCAATGTGAAGACCCAGAAGCTTCTCACAACGTATGGAGTTTCCACCCCAGGTCCAACACTCAGAGATTGTTTACCAGCCAGAAAGAGGAAGGCAGGATCTGATGAGTGTCAAAGCTATTGTATTAATAAAATCCACAGCATACAGGAGTACAATGGCATCCAAAAATGAGCCGCTGAGAGAATGCCTGAGGCAGTAGCAGGCATGGGAGAAAGATCAACTAGAGGAACTGCCATGGCAAGACAAGATCTTGAATGAGATGTACCATAAACAGATATGTGAAGTGGCAGAAATTGGGAAATCCTACTAAAAGACAGCACTGAGGCATTGATCATAGCAGCATGTGAACAACCACTAAGCACCGGATCTACAGAAGCAAACATTTACCACACTAGACAGGATCTAAAATGCAGGTTGTACAGAGAAGCCTCAGAGACAGTCTAATACAGTGGCAAGGTGTAATATCCAGGTGGGAACAGAACACACTGAATGGCACAACCAAGTAACTGGCACTGTATACAGGAACATGTGCATAGAGTATGGACTAGACTCCCTTTCACAGAAGGTTATGGAGAATAAGAGGGATAAGATCCTGTGGGACTTCTAGATAGAGATACTGGCCAATTAACCAGGCATCATAGTAGTAAACAAAGATCAGAAGACTGTGGTAGTGATAAATGTAGCAGTGCCAAGTGACAGCAATATGAGGAAGGAGTATGAGAAGCTGAATAATTACCAGGGACTGAAGGAGGAACTAGAGAGGATGTGGGCAGTAAAGTGGTTCCAGTGATGCTAGGAGCACTCAAGGCTATAACTCCTAAGCTGAGAGAGTGACTCCATCAGAACCCTTCATGTTGTTCACATTTCCAACCTGCATTTGAAATGCCTTTATACATTCTAGTTAATTTCTCCGGCATTATCTAGTAATACTATATAATTTTGTAAAAATCCATCATTTTATAAAAAAATCTATAAAAACATATTGTAAATATCAACATTTAGTCCCATATTTATCTTTATATTATAAACAAAATTCTTAGCCTATTTTATCATACATTCTGTAACCTGTTCTCCTTCTTTTAAATTTTAACAAAAGTTTATACATTTAAGCAATTACATGATCATCATCAATACACAATTGTACTTCAAATTCTGTCTTTCTCTTTGCTCTATTACAATAAGTCTTTTTATCAATTTTGGCTCTTTCTGATAACTGTAAATCGCCATATCTAATAAAATGATTTTTTAAAAAGTATATTAATTTTAATCTTATAATACCATAAGTATTCATGCCATCCAAACCTTAGGTTGTGGTTTTCTAATTCTAAATTTGTTTCTCATCAACACCCATTCTTTAATTCAGACCCAACAATAAACTGCAAAACATTTTATATTTAGTCTGTTTTTTCCCTTGCCGTACAAGTTTAGATATATATTTTTGCCATTGCATGAATCAGTTGCCAAAACAGGTATTGCCTATAGTTTTATTTGATATTCTAATTTGATATTTTTGTTAATATCTTTGACTTCTGATTGTTGATCTTAAAACCTGCTACCATATTAAAATCCTTTTAATTTTCCCATTAATCTTTCTATTCCCACTAGCAGATTTTTCAAAAGCAAGAGCAGGACATCCGCAAATGACATGAATTAAGATAGGCAGGTAGACAGGCAGGCAGACTAGATAGATTGATTAAGAGAGAGAGAGACAGACAGACAGACAGACAGACAGACAAATTAACCTATGATTCTTTCTTCTTTAATCTTCTATTTAGTACCTCAAGAATGAAAATGAACAAGAGTAGTCCCATTCTGAATCTCAGTTTTCTCAGTTCTCCACTTTTTTGGGGTTTTTTTCTGTGAAGTATAAATCTTATCCATTTAACAAAATTACTTGCAAGATTCACACATTCAAGAACTCTCACAAGAATATTCCATTCAAGTTGTCAAATTTACTGAAGATAACAGAGAATCAGAGATAAATTTTGAATGGACCATTAGGGGAGTATGTGAAGCTATTAAAAAGGCTTAAAGAGGAAAAGCACCTGATGCAGATGGGCTGACACCTTACTTTTAATACTTTAAAGTTGAACCTTTACAACAAACAAATATTATTTTATAGAATGGAAAGGCTTCTGACAACTGGAAAAGGCTAATATTTAAAATGGCCCAAGAGCTGAGTTCCACAAGAAGTTATCAACCAATATTTTTTATAGAATAATGACTATAGATTGTATATAACTATATTGTCTGAAAGGTTTAAAACAATTTTACCAGACTTTATTCATGAAGGGCAGAAGCAAGATCTGATGTGCAGTAGCACAGGGAGTATCTGTCTCTTTATTGAACTCACCTGTCAAAATGATGCAATTTAATTATTTACAATACAATTCATTAACTAGTCAGGGCACTAAACATTTCTAGAAAAAGTGCACTTATGTTTGACACTTCATACAGTTTATATAAGGCTGTAAACCACTGTAGCTACATATACTACTCAAACTTTTGTTCCTTTAACCTTTAACTGGGTGAAACAATGCATCATAGAGAAACAATCTTTGAACCAATGTACCTCAAATGGGCTAACTTACAGAATGCACCCAAAATCTTGGACACCCATGGAATTGAAATTTGGTAACTTTATAAAACTTTTTATGACATAACAATGATCATAAAACAGTTTATGACCTAACATAAAAGGTCATAAAACATTTCCTATGCTGATTGTACTACACAGTTCAACATGTATTTTCAAGGCAAATACATTTCTGAATGAATCCCAACTTTTTTAGTGAAGGTAAGGTTCTGTCACTGTTCAAGACATTTAGGAATCTAGTAGGTTGTCTAGTTGTGATAAAAATTAGATTCTCCTTCCTTATTTTACACATTCACAATTTGTCATATCTGCTGCAAAGAAACTGGGAAGCCTGAAAGAAAGGGATGGGATAAATTCTAATTGAGCTAATAGAACTAGACTGATTTTGGATACAGCCATAAGAGACAGACATTTGTAATCTAATATCAGCAAACAGTCTAAATATAAAATACACAAGTTCCTCCATATCAATTTTTCCTTTTGATTAGTAAATAGCAGAACATTAGTGATAGATCATAAATGCTTTGTCTGTGTGTATGTGGTAGATTCCCCACACCTCAGCAAGTGGACAATGCCAGGAAACAATAGTAAGATATTTAGTTTAACCAAGTAAATTAAGTAACTAAGTAATTTAACATAGCAAAAGTTTTTGACTACAAGATTTTTGAAAACTGAGCAGAGCTCTGGATCTACAAGTCGTACAAGTTATTACTATGGGTTATAAGGAAAGCTGGCAATAAAAATCATATATAACTGAATCATACACAACTGAATCTTGACAGTCCTGACCTAAAGCTAATGCCAACCTACTTAACTACCAAAAGTTCATTCATAAAGATACTGTTTAACATCTTTTAAATTTTATAATAGAATGACAAATATTTCCACAGTCAATTAAACATTAAAGAAACAATTACAGCCATTATTTGAAATAAGTATCTATACTTTTTTGGGCATAAAAGAAACTGTCCCCATTCTTCAATCTATCACAAGGAATCTTTATTATGAAGCCACAGTATGTAAATTAGGAAGCTATGGTATGTTAAATGTAAACTATTTAACATTATATGTTATTTTCAAATCACTGCAGTCAAATCTGGAAAAAAACACCTAACTGCTTTACAATTCTACAAATTGCACATATGATAGCTATTAATTAACCAGCAGTATCTGAAAGAGAATCTAGTTCTTTTGTCCCATTTAATGGAACAATATTTAAGGCATACAAGATTTTTAAAATTTAGTATTGCAGCTACTGAATGGAACTGAAGTTGAACAAATTGAGCAAAATAACTTTGATTTTTTTTACCACTTCTAGAAATAAACTAGTTTTATGTGATGACATAAAACAATAGCAAAATCTAGTTTCAGCACAGAGATTGTGTTTTATTTGGCAGTGTTATTTCATTAGTGCTAAACCTCTATTGCTTGGGAAGATTGCTTTTCATCCTTGCCCAATTATCAAATCTAATATTCCTGATTTTGTTGTTGCAAGCAGAATCACTTTCAGAATCTGTTACAACACTAAACATTCCCTATATAAATTGAACCATTATATAAATTGTACCACCTACATATGTTGTACCACCAACAAACCATATAGTCACAAGCAATGCTAACATATAAATTGTGTTCAAACACCAATAAAATTAAATTTAATGCTAATGAATAATTGACTCAATGAACAATAAAACTTAAATCTTAAATGTTGAAATATTGCTGAAACCACTATAATAATTTATAATAATTTACATGTCATTATTTACTAAAATAAATTTTATTCTTATGAACTATTCTTTGTTTTATTAAAAGGTCACTGTAAAAAAATAATACATTTATAATTGGGACAAATAATAAATAAAGTGAACCGACATCTGGAATTAGATGCCTTCCAGAAAAATGTATGGTTCCCACAATCATTGTGTTCCACACAGCAGTGAAAACCTAGCTATTCTCTGGGGTTTGGGGATAAGGTGAATGGGCTTCTCTTGCTGGATGGATGTGTGTGTGTGTGTGTGCGCACATGTACTTATTAGTCAGATGCTATCTTGTTTATATTGCATTGTGTTCTAATGTTATTTGTTTGATAACCCTAACCCAGAGCAAATTTTGAGTTGAATAGTGACTAAATCTAATAAAACAAACTAACAAAAAGTCAACTCAACAACACTGAATTGGGGAAGATAGTATAATTATTTACACAGCTTCCTATGTAAATATTCTATTTATATTACAAGTACATAGGAACACCACTCACAATTACTTCAATTCCTTCAACAGTTTCTTTAAAAAAATGTGTGACTTGCCATCATGCCACTACAAATAGCTAATATTGTAGTCTTAATCCCTGAAAATCCCAAACTTTGTCAGGATTCAAATAAAAGATACTTAATTGAACTAATAGTTTTTAAATAATTCCATTAATTGAAACATGTTGTTTTCAATGAGTAGCACCTCTTCATAAAAGCATACTTTTCTAATAATGCAATAAACTGCCCAGTCTCGCAGCATTCAATTAGTCTAAGCAAACATAAATTTAACCTTAAAAATACTGAACATATTTTAAGAGATTTTTTTGGGCCATTTGAAATGCCAGAGTCAAAATTTTAAATGATCATATAATTTACACTGCTAACTTTAATCCACAAGAAATGAAATGTTATTCACCAGTATTCTTTAGGGGGAATTTACTCTCTTCTAATACAAGGTAAGGAACCCTGGTGGCATAGTACTGCAGGTTAATGATCCTGACTGGCTCAAGGAAGACTCAGCCTTCCATCCTTCTGAGGTCGGTAAAATGAGTACCCAGATTGTTGAGGATAATATGCTGACATTGAAAATAGTTCAGTGTGTGCTGTAAAGCACTATGGAGCAGTAAAGAACTCTTAAGTACTATTGCTATTAGTGTTTGAAATGCCAGAACTTATGATTGTGACCAAATTCAGTCACATGTAAGTTAAAGAGAGAATTAAGTTTTAATTTTTATTTGTTCATCCTTGTCTATAAATAAAATCTCTTATTTCTACTATTGAACATACTCTCTTGCAGAGTAACTCAACTGCTTTCAGCTCGATTTTTTTAAATTGAAAAAAAAAGTGGTGAAATTTAAAAGTCCTGTTATAATATTATTTGTAAAACATAGTTACATGCATTACTGTTTATTACCGGTATCTTTATACTCTCCAGTCAAGGACAATTGTTGGAGATTGACTCCATATAGTTTTCTTCCTGACATTACAAATTGAGATGCTCAAATGCAAATTAACACTGATCTGTATCAATTACCTGCAGTGGGGACAAACACATGGCAATGTACTGGATTAAGGGATTTCCTCTAGATTAGAAAGGATTGCTGACTCCTAGCCATGGTAATTGCAAATTAAAAAACGAAGACTGTTATGGTATGGCTGACATTTTCTATAGCTCATAAATACTTCACAATTGATGACTGCAATTTTACAATACACTGCTGAATTGAAAGAAATTGGGTAGATACAGCTTCCATATCATTAGAAATATCTTGGGAGATATAAAGATAATTTAAGAGTGACTTCAAGATATGCCACCAAATTGGAGGTATACTCCTCACCACCATCATCAACAACCCTGGAATGAGAATGAGGCACTTCAAACTAAACTGAGAAAACCAAGATTTTAGGAATGTACTATTATGGGAATGTAGAATGTATATTTAATATAAAATGTACTTTAAACTCACTAGAAACTAATTCCTGAGATTCTCCCAAATTAGGGCCTTTTTTAATATGTGTGTGTATGTGTGTGTGTGCACGCGCGCGCTAGGGGGGCAGGATCTGGGGCATGTAACAGCATCCCATTGTGCAGCACTTTGGTCTTGAACCCAGGCTGTCAGCTTTCCAGCTAACAAACTCAGCATCCTTAACCACTTTTGAGACACTCTGCCCCCTAATTTGATATAACCCGACTGTATGAAAATAAACATGCATCTAATGTTTTTAAAAAGTATATACTAGGCAAGCAATTATTTTACCAGAATATTTTTCAGCTTTTAAT
The DNA here is from genome assembly GCA_032468155.1 of Oxyrhabdium leporinum. Taxonomy (NCBI): domain Eukaryota; kingdom Metazoa; phylum Chordata; class Lepidosauria; order Squamata; family Cyclocoridae; genus Oxyrhabdium; species Oxyrhabdium leporinum. The sequence continues at coordinate 105,878 of JANHFL010001063.1, forward strand.
TTTTAAAAATGTTATATAAGTACCAGGTAAGCAGATACATATTTGACCATTAAGAATTGAACAACCCTGAGTCCAATTTATTACAGTGAATACTTTGTAAGATATTTTTGCTGAGATATGGTATGTAATAGAACAACCATCACCAACTCTTAAAAATTATAGTACTTCATCAGCTCTGTTCATTGAGTTTGCATTTTTCTAAAGAAATCAGTTACCAGATTAATAGATTTTGGAATATGTGCAGTCTTGTTCTCATGTCATATTAGCAACTACAAAAAAATGCAATAATAAAACAACATGATTAGAAGTTTATCTCTTTGTTAGCTTCATTTTTTTTACAAAATGCTGAAGAGTTTTAAAAATCTGATTTAAAAAGACTTCTGATTTTCATTATTTTTAATAACTGATTTTTACCCATGCTATCAAATTCAACATGTTATAACACAATTACTACTTTGGGCTTAACATGTTACGTGAATTTAATCATTGTAGGAGCCATGGTGGTGCAGTGGTTAGAATGCAGTATTGCAGGCTAACTCTGCCCAAAGCCAGAAGTTCGATCCTGACTGGCTCAAGGTTGACATCCTTCCAAGGTCAGTAAAAAGAGGACCAAGATTGTTGGAGTCAATATGTTGACTCTGTAAACCGCTCAGAGAGTGCTATAAAACACTATGGAGTGGTATATAAGTCTAAGTGCTATTGCAGTTTACGACCAGTGTTATAGCTTAGTGCTTTGGGTATTCCCTACCAGTTGCTATTTAATAAAAAACATTCTTAAGCAAATCATATCATAGCACAATATATGAATTCAACTTAAATATACAGATTTCTCTATAGTATTTAATTTGTTTATGATACAAAATGTTTACATATATAGTAAGTCTGCAAGAAGGTAGGAGAATGTATTCAATAATGCCCTCCAAACACATCTTTTGCAACATACTACACATATTCAAAATCAATTAAGATGCCCCAGGAAAACCTCTCAAATGTATGTGGGTGGTTTATAATGAGCTGATATAAGGTGGGGTAAAAAACCACCTCTCTTCCTCTTTTTCTGAAAGATGTTTTCCCATCTAACCTTCATTAAGATTCCATTCATATTCATATAAGATTCCAAATCTATTTTGATTGTAATTGGAACTAGTAAATATCTATGGCCAAAGCTTAATGTG
>JANHFL010001063.1:107443-142786 GCA_032468155.1 Oxyrhabdium leporinum
TATTATTTGGAATCTTTTAATTAGTATACACATTTTCAGGAAGACCCAAAATGTTTACATCCTCTAAACCTTGCAACTCTAATCTTCCTTCATCCTTGTCCATCCTTGTTCCCAAATACCTTTTACAATTATATGCCCTATCCCTTGTTTGCTAAATCATTTTTGTGCATGATTTAAGATCTTTCACTTCAAAAGAGGCAAATTGCAAGACATATACTGATACCTGCATTAATTTAAATGAATCAGAAAAATTATTTATTCATTCATTCATGTATTTATTCCCGCCTTCATTATTTTTATAAATAGCTCAATGTGACAAACATATCCAACACACTTTCCTCCTATTTTCCCCACAACAACCTTCCTGTGAAGCAAGTTTGATCAAGAAATAGTGACCGGCCCAAAATCATCCAGCTGGTTTTCATGGATAAGGTGGAAATCACCGTCTTCCACTTTCTAGCCTAGTGCATTAACCACTAGACCACTTACCTTGCAATGAACCATTAAAAGCCTGTCTTGTTCCTGACAAATAAGTTCAGAGCTATGGAACATACTTTTAAATCCTAAGTAAGGGCCAAGAAACTTATGTGCAGCAATGTAAACTGAGCAACTCCTGATTAAACTGTCATGTCAATTTACTGAACAACTGAAAAATGTATGCTATACATTGCATATGATCCAGTCAAATCAAATGTAGTTCTAGTTGCTATAACTCTGCTACTTTACTTGTAGCAGAAGTTATAATACTACAACTATTCGATTCTCCATCTTACTCAAATCCTATGCAAATTCAGGAGAAAACAATAAATCTCGCTTGTTCTAATTATATAAGCCAAAATTCATCCTAGCATTATCATTAAATCTAGATACTCAAGTAGTAGTCAAGATGTTGGGCTGGCACTGGGAAGTTCCTGGTTTTATTTCTCCTTGGTCCATATAAATTCAGTACATAACTTTGAACCAGTCAATCTCTTAGCCCAACTTAATCCAAAGTTGTCATGATAGGAGGAAATCAGATGAGGGAATATTACGTATTCAGCTTCTAAAAGTATGGGATTAAATATAATAACGTTATTACAAAAATAACTAAGTAAATATGTAGACAAATATAAATGAATGTATTCAAGCCTTTAATTCCTCTCTCAGAAGAGAGGCAAATTCATTATTTATTTATTTTGAAACAATCAAGATTTGTAGAGTCAGAATTAAATTATTGTGCTTAACAGTTGTAGTAAGTTTTTAAAAAGTGTTAGCTAGTAATATTTTACTTGAATAGGGCTAGTTGGATATCCCTAGTTATTCACTTTTTAACTACATGTTTTCTTAGAACTGCACCACCAACCTCATGGAAACTTATTCCCAAATAATTCCTATATGAGAGTGCAACGCAAGCAACCATTCCCCAATGATCCCTCTCAGCCTAATCTACCTTGTAGTCTTGCTAGAATTCTGGGTAAAACAGAAAAAGGAGCCATGTGCCTTGTATTGCCTTGAGTTCTTTAAAGGAAAGGACAAACATGTATTAAAGTCTAGTTCAAATTCAACATTAGTAAACAAAAAAGAATGAAATGATTCTGTATAGACAACAATGGGCTCCAATCTAACTTGAGAAATCATTTTCTCCACGATCAGTTTGGCAATGCAGGGAGTTGGCAAAGAAAGGCAGATTTCTTTTTTCTTCTACACTAGGCTGCTTTATGTAATTTAAAACGTAACAAACTGACTTCCATTTCCATACAACACACAAAGAATAAATATGCAATTGGAAATGCAGACTATTAAGTTTATACGAGGCTTCTAGAAAAATGCAGCTAAGACTTTATAAAGTTACCTTTTTATTCCCATAAGAGCAATATAAAAAAAATCTAGAAGCTATTCAAAAAAACTGTCTAAAACGGATAAACAAAGATACTTTTCACATTACATAGGCTGGGCAATTCTGGGGAGAAGTCTGCATGCTTCACAAGAATCTTCTGATTTGTTTTATTTTTTAATTCCTCTGAGAGAGCTGAATAAGCCAACAATCACAATTCTAGATGAAAAAGATTTAAACACTGCTTCTTTCACATTCTGTCTATAATATTTAACTGCACTGTAGTACAAATCCACACTTTAAAATCTAACAGTTTCAAAAACTATGCATAGTATTTTAAATTTCCAGTAGTTCATTCAGGAAAGACACACAGTACCGAATAATGTACTTAGTTCCTTCATACATTCTATTTAGCAATACCCCACAATAGTGGTATTCAAAGCAATACCTATATCAAAATACAATGGGTAGAAACCAAAAAGATGCTTCAAGCATGAAACGCTTGAGAATGCCCAGTAAAGTCTTTTATCCTAACAATTTCTTTTTCCCAGTTTATCATACTTTAAACAAAAAAGGTTAAGATCACAGTTGAGCCAACTGCTAGTGATTAAATAGATGCAACTATGTACTTTTCTTGGCAACAGCACAGAAATGGTTCGATATTGCCTTCTTCCAGAATGTGTTTAATTTCTTAGTGTATTTTTTAATATTGGTATCCTTCTTAATTTTCATCCAATAGTAAGCAATCTCATTGATACTTAATGCCTCAATGATAATTAACATCCTCCTCTTCTAAGTCATAAGAAACTAAGATGCTTTTGGAAAAAGTCTCCTCCCTCCATTGGGTGGCATGGTTGATTGCTGTTCAGTGAAGATTCCCCCAAAACAAATACAACTCTCAATCTCAGCCAAAACCTAGCAATCTGTGTTTTAAGAATTAAGGCGCTTAGTGTGACAAATTAATTATTCAGTTGTTTCCTCATAAAAAGTATCTTCTATTGTTTCTTCCTTCCCTTACTGTATATGCTAAAATATGAAGTGTATCTAAAGGTAAGAGGTAAAGGTTCTATTTATATTTTCTTAGCTAACAAACATATCAAATGATCAATATATCAAATCAGGAAAATAATTTTATATTCATCTTAAATTTATAATGACAATCTTTTCAAAAATCCTTATTAAAAAAATTAAGTATTTGTATGATAAACTAATTTAACCCTGTTTTTGTATAGCATACTATTATATTGATGTTAAGCTATTAAAAATTTATTATACAGTGAGAACTTTAAGTTAGTATTTTGTATCTTAAAGTTGGACACATATGAATAAGCCACTGACCCACAAATCTTGACTTTGAAATGCAAGAGCATAGTTTGCAGTAAACTATATGTATTTAAAATGTATTGCCATTACTGTCATAAGCTTATATATTCTAAATTACATGGAACTTATAAAAAAGAAAACATTTTTATTTATTTTCAACCAACAGTGCCAAAAAATCATTAAACATGTTTTTTCAATAGATCTATCATAAGTAACTACTAACCTTATCAGAAACTATCTATAAAATGGCTCATTCTGATTTAGTCAATATATAATTTGGGTTTAATTATGCTATTTTAAAATTATATATAATTTCAGTATCTTTCCAAAATGCTGGTTTTAGCTTTAAAATTTAAATACCCTCTGTAAACCCAAAGCAAGTTATCATATACAATATTATAATGAATACAGACTACCAAGAGTTTCCACTATTATTAAACCAACACTGGAAATAATTTGCTGTTGTGTAAGTCACATCTAGGTACTACATTCAAATAAATAAAATTTACTATACACATCAAGAAAAAAATCATATCCCTGCACATCAAACACCTACATGGATTTTCTATTAATTCTGTATTTTATAAATATATATTGATCGGTGATAAGTTTAAAACTTAACATAAAATCTCTACAGAAACACATTTAATTGGGTATTGCAACTTTCAAATGAAATCTTACCCATTGTATCCTACAGGTATGTTTCTACAGGACTCTTCACAAATGTAATTGCCTTAAATAAACACAATGTTAACTCTTGTATATTGTTCTTAAATATATTTTCATTGGAATTTCTAGTTGTTACCTATTGACTTACCTAATTGTGTTTTATAGATTATAGATTATAAAATTAAAAATTCTAAGTAAAATATCTCAAACTCAGTAACCTATTACCTAATTTCGTATTAGCTCTTTCAGGAATTATTAAAAATGGCTGCCTACTGCTACTGTTTACACTGTAGAATTCACATACTATAAAAGTGCTGAGAAATCTAGAACATTTTGGAAACTTGAGCCGCTATCAATATTTCATCTAAAACTGAATTAATTCCAGTTTAATATATTAGAAATAGGCTGAAAATGGACTGCATGAATTCATACAGGCAGCAGATGTGTAATAATGTGGTACCAATATACTTGTTTGGAAATTAGACTGTTGGATCAAATAGAAAAATTAATTGCTGCAACATGTCATTTTGATTGCTTAGTCTTTGTCAAATTTATATATTAGGTCATACTCAAGTTAATAACACTTTTTCTTTTGCATAATATATCATTTAGTTATGATTCATCGCAATAAAAATTCAGGGTTACATTTTTTCAAACCAATTTTAAATAATTTATAATGAATAAATACACACAATAGCCATATAATTTTAAAAACTCCTACTTTTTAAGGGTTTTTTATTATACTTTATATAACATTAGTTATCACTGCAAGTGAGTGTAGTTACAAAGATTAAGCTAAATAAATATATACTACAGGTCATGAGGACATGTTTAAATTACAATTTATGAAAAATAAACATTCATCACACACGCTTCAAGGCTGGGGAGAAATTTGTAAATGTAATATAGCAGTTTCTTGCTGATTTTACTGAAAAAGGTAACTTGGAAGCACAATTAAGACAGTGTTTTTTTTTAATTAAAAATATCATAAACATAAAGTGCTCTCTCTCTTTCTCTCTCTATATGTGTATCTTCTGTCAGTTGTCAAGAAAGATTTGGATCATTGACCAGAACTTAATATTCCGTTTATAGATATTCATAACAGTAGGACACAAGAAAATAGAAATCAACAGGTTTCTCTTTTCAAAAATGAAAAGGTTTTACCTTTCAAATATGCTTTCAATGATTTTAAGATGTAATTGATGGAATTATAGCTTCAAACTCAGAAAAACTCCTCCTCTTCTTTCTATAGGCTACTGTAAACCAATAGAAATTGCTTCATTTTTTAAAATCTTTGCTACTAGATATATTTATCCATTTATAGAAACAGCTATAGATTATGTTAAACAATGAAAATCTTTATTATTTCCCTTTTTTTACTTTTGAATATAAAAAGGTATATAACAGAAAATGTTTATGCTCCTTCAAAGGGACATCCATTCATATATAAGAATTTGGAAATATGAAAAATATCCAATTTTGTTTCAATAACTATAAGGATTTCATTAAAACACTATGTTTTTTTTTATTTTAAGCTTGAAATAAGCTAACCAAATATTGATAATTTATTATAAATACCAATAGCACTAAGTGAAAATTGCAGAATAAGTAAATTTTGTATTTTATTTCCCCCTGCTTGTTTGCAGAAGTACAGTATTATATTATTAAGAGTCTTTAGCTTTCCAAAAAAATGTAATCTTCAAAAAAACCTCCACCATTAAAGATCTCTTGAGGAAAAATGTAATTCCTGTAAAACAAGTTATTTGCAAGTGCTACTGGATAACAGTGTATTCTTCCTAACATCTTCCAATTGTATAAACTTTTTTTCAATATTTTATAGGAAAGAAATATCACTAATCCAAGCAACAAAAAATCAAAATAAGTTATGTGAATATGTTTGTTTTAAACTTAATTACTTATGTCTTAAATACAACACAAATACAGATTTTGATGTTAACTGTTTAAAACCATCTTAATCTTTTTTTCAGAAAGAACTGGCGCCCCTTAGCGTTCATCTCTTAAAACATTTAAATCACTTATTTGCATAGGACATGTTTTTAACATTCCAGAAAGTTTTCAACATTTGCAGTTCTTCCACCCAGAAGTCATTGCAAATAAGAAAACAGGATTTAAAGGGGCTACTTAAACAAAAACAACAAAAAACAATAGTACAGGAAAAAACATATATAATGTTGGGGCAAAGTTTGACTTCTGAATTATTAGATTTTCCAGTCCTTATTTTGGACTTATGAAAAAACGGACAGCTCAAAGCCTTCAAAGCTTCAAGAGCCTTCAAAAGATTCAGTGACTTAATATATTCTTGAAATAGGCACACCAAAAATATTCTCATTTGCTCTTCTTACAGATTTATTATGGTTCTATTCCCCTATGATGACTCCAGAAATGTTTAAAGTCATTGTTAGTGTTGTGGTAAAAACAGTTATTTTTTAAAAGGAACTGCAAGGACAAATTTATACTAAACTAGTCCCATATAATGTTTATACTCAAACTTCTTTACTTGGTATCGGGTATGTTATTAATTTTCATCTAAACTAGAATTAGCCAAATACACACTCTAATCAACTGCTATTTGAACAATAACCTTCAAAGGAACCAAAAAATGTTTCAAATATATGTCACATTTCAGTTACAGTTGTAATATGCTTCTCCAACAGTAATGATTAAATCATCTCAAACGAAACCTGAAAAGCACTATAGGTCTAATTCACCAATGGTGAGGCTGATAGTCACCAAGTTCCCCCTATCTTCTTAAAATATTAAAGTTTCAAGATGTGAAATCAAGAAGTAGATTTTGGCCCAAATTTATACTGAACATATACGTTCAAAACTTTTATATTTAAGAAGATACTGTTTATGACATTTCTAGCTGAATTCTCTAAGAAAATATTTTTTTATTTTGTTTTAAAACAAAATTGCAACACTTTAAGTTACTTATTTTGTGGAAACCTAAATCTGCAGACACTTCGGTCTGCAGTTACTTACTTTGCACCTTCTTGGAAATCAACTAATTACAGGCAGGAGATCGAGATTACGGCACACGGCCTAAAACTACCAACGGGTATTCAGAGACTCCAAAAACACTTTTCGCGCTGGCTTTTGATACTCAAATCGAGAATTACCCACTATGTCCTTCAGGGTAGAAGCTAATAAAGTTCGTAATATTTATTCACAGATCTACCATTTTTTGTCTTTTTAGGCGGACAACCAGCCCAATATTGAATAAAACTGAGCCCTCAAGTTTCTCCAGTTTTTTTCATGTCCCTCCGCCCAACCTCAAAATAAAAATCAGCCATGTACAGTTTAGGCTTAAAGACTAAGTTGCTTAAAAGTATTTCATAAACGTATTATCGGGCCTACTTTGCCTTTCATACTTTCAATGAAGATTTAAGAACTCAAAATGCTATAATCCCATTAAAAAAAAGTTTATCCTCTCCCAACTTTTTCTCTTCTACGAAATATAGTTTTATATACTAAGTTTGGCGATTAAAAAGGATCTACACAAAAATAAAAACAAAACGACGTACGGAGTTCATCGCTCCCCAAAAGGCCAAAACTTCTGCGTGTAGACTTCCCGCTTCTCTTTGTTTATGAGCGAAAGAGGCAAAGCCAAAAGACGCCATTGAGGGGACGCAAAGCCTAGTCCGCCCCCATTTGCAAGATAGGAACGAGAAGGGCAAAGCCGATCTATGTCGCGGAGAGGCCGGGGCAGGGGGCCACCATTTTCCCCCTCACTCTCCGACCTACACAGAAGAGTTACTTGTTGGGGGTTTTCCGTTTTGAGTTTTTATAATTGCGTTTTACCTTCGTCCAGCAGCCTCTCGAGGTGGTTGAATATCCCGCAGAAGTTAGGGAGGCTGCTCATGAGCTTCTTGTCGTTCATCAGCTGCATCAGGTAATCGGGGCTCGGCTTGGGCTTCTCCTTCGTTTCCATTTCCCCAACCATATTCCAAACAGAGAGCGAGCGAGAGCCCGCACCAGCACTCGTCCAACCACCGCACTGGGTGAACGCCAGGCGGGGAAGAAACAGGGTGTGTTATATGGGCTGAGGGGGGGAGAGGCCTCTTCCCCCCCTTAGGAAAACAAGAGAGCGGAAAAAGGGGGTCTCGTCAACGAAGAAGCCACAAGCACGCCGCGGCGGGTCTCGGAGGAAAATAAAATAAAAGGGGAGAACTCGATGACTGCCACCCCAAACCCGCCGCCGCCACCACGGAGGGTTGCGCCCTAGTCTTCTTCCACCACCCCGACTGTACAGTGATCCTCCTCCGCCGCCGCTTCCTGTCGCCGCTCCCACTGGATGCCTTTCTCCAAAGCAGCGCAGTCTTCGGTAGTTCCCCCTCCTCTCCCTCGCCGCACACGCAGACGTCGGTCGCGGCTCCCTTTTCGCAGCGCTACTGCCCCCTGGTCTGTCTCCGCGGCGTGGAGGGAGGCGGGGAGGCAGGCAAAGGGGCGGCGGACTTGGCCGTTTCCCGAGGAGTCCCCGCTGCTGCCGCCGCCGCCGCCGCCGCGTATTGTAAGGCTGTTCCCGGCCACCGGCAGTGCTTCCGTTGTTGTTGTTCCCACCGCCGCTGCTGCTGCTGCTGGTGGCAGTTCCGCCTCGTCTCCCGCGCCGCGCCGCCTCGCCTCCCTCTCCTCCCGCTTCTGCCGTTTGCTTGAGGCTGAAGACTCTCAGCCCCGCCGCTGCCGCCGCTGTGGTGCCTTCACCTCCTCCTCCTCCTTCTGCCGCCGCCTCCTCTTCAGTTCGCTCTGGAGTTCGCTTCAGTTCAGGCGGCGCTGGCAGCGGCGGCAGCAAGCAACGACGGCGGGAAGGGGAGGGAACAGAGAAGCAGGGAGGGGGCCAGCGGAGGAGCAGAGGCGGGGCGGCCGTTAATCAGCGACGGCAACGGTAGCGGCGCCACTTGGCAGATCCACTCCGCCCCGCCCCTCCAGCCTGCCTGTGAGTGACTGGGGACTCGGTTGACGGCCGGCGCTGTAGCGGAAGGGAAGCGTGCCCCTCACACCCTACACCCGTGTGATGTGCTTGGGCTTTGGAATGACGGGGCGCGCTTCTGCGCGCCTCCGAATCCTCACGCCACCGCCTCGCACTACTTTTACGCGCGAGGTGGTCGCGCGCGTGCGCGTGATCCCTCCTTTTCCCCTTCCCCCTCCCGGTTTGCCGCCCTCCCGTTTTTTTGTTTTGTTGTTGTTTTGTTTTGTACAAAAATCCCGTACGCGACCGCACGAGAAAGAAACTGAACAAACTCCGGGATACTTCACAGATCCGGCGTTGGGGCGGGCCTCGGTCACGTGGTGCTTAAGTGGGAGGGGGGCAGAAATCTGGTTGCGCTGCCTCTGAGGCGCAAGCGCGCTGCGTTTTCTTGACACCCGCGATTCGCAGGAGAGTGTGCGCGCCCGCGCGCGCTTTCAATTGTGTCGCGCCGGCCCGCGGCCCCTTACATTGAGGTTTAGGATTGAAATGGGAGAGGCGGGGTCGAAGTGAGGATTGTGCGCTTGCGCAAGAGGGAGATGGAAGAAGACAGACGAAGGGTCGGGGCCGGGGGGGGGTGCACCAAGAAGGGGTGATTATGCGTGTACTGTATCTCATGCAGCAGCCGCGAGGGCACGGGGATAGCGCGGTTATTAAGCAAGGCGGCTTCTCCGCGGGGAAACAACTGGGAGCGGAGAAGCCGTAGGCGCTTCCCCGTGCAAAGTTTAGCTGACCCATTCACTCGAGGTGTCTTCCTACCGCACGCGGGGGAGATCCCCCGTCCGAGCGCTTAATGCTTTTACATTGGATGGTGGTCCGGACCTAAGGCGGTGCAGACACGGCCCGTTGCACTTCTTGAGAGACTGGCTGGGAAGTTGGGCAGCGGCGGCGGCTCGCTTTCCTTCCCGTCTGCTTGGCATCCCCCTCCCCTCCCCCTCCTTCTGCACGCCAGGCAGCTTGGGCGCGGCGGCACGCGTGGGTGCCCTTTGGGGTGGGTGGGAGTCTCCCGTGAAAGTCTATCTCCGCTGGCTCTTCTCTTGACCTAGGCTCATTTTCCTGCGGGAAGTTCTGCCGAGAACTGACGCGGTCTTCCAACGGTTTAAGTAGCCGGCAGGGCTTCACCGCCCGAGCAGAAAGGCGGGAAAACTCTTTAATATTACAAAAAACCCCAACTTCGGGATTTCTTCACTAGTCGGGAAGGAGTCGAGTTGCCGGTTCCAGGCAAAAGCCTCCCCGCCGCGGTCGTTCCTTTCTCGCTTCTTCAAACGAGGGAGGTTTAGCCTAGCATCCCAGCCGCCTTACTCTTTTTAGTAAATCCCACCGAGATATATTGAGCTATCGGGCTGGAGCCTTTCAGCCCCCATGAAAGCCTAAGGCTCCCTGTGCTCGCAAATATCTTTAGAAACCAGGTTCCCGCCCAGCCTAGCAGCTTGAATGAATTCTTTCCTTTGGAGGGCCGCAGGGCTCAGCCGACCTGCTATGGAATCTGCACCTTATTTTCACCGATTTCGAGGTAGCCCGCAAAGAAGTAGTGCCTCCGCTCTTTTTTTCCCCTTTTTTCCCCTTGTTAAATACTTCCACGCTATTGGTCAAATAAATAAAAACTGGGGGGGGGGGTTTCCTCTCCCCGGAATTTGCACTTCTTATTTTTCCCTGCAAAAATTTTTATCACTGCATTTTTAACTTTAATCCTCGTTATAAATAGTGTGTAGTTTACAGCAGCCTGGCTTTTCTTTCTATGAAAAGATATGGAAGAGATGATCTTCTAATACATACAGTTAGGTTGTATTGATGTTAGCCTAGTGCTAGCCCTGTATTTCATAAAAAACTAATTTCAAAGTGGCTTGCCAAGCACCTGCCACTCATTTATCTGGAAGAATGGCTCACTTTGTTTAGCAACTGGTTTTATTCCCCAAGGAAGCTTAATCAGTAGTTCTATTGACAGTGTTTCACTGAAACCTGGTGCATAAAAAACGCAATAACAAATTCCGATGAATTCCCTTGTCCGCTTTTCTGTATTTTAACAAGGATATTGATAAAATTGACCACATGGAGCAATGCCAGTGGTTTATTTTTACATTCCATTAGAAATAATAGTTTTGACTCTTAATCAGAATGGTGTCATTCTTTCCCAAGAACTAATATGTGTACTAATGTTTAGTGTTATTGTTAATTTAAACATTTATTTTAAAATTAAGAAAAATAATCAAATTTCTGTCGATGTTGATTATACAGGGAGGGTTTTTAGGAGTGGGAGAAAAGGAATTTGGTTGAAAACAGATCTTTTTTCTCCTTTTGGAGAATATCTGTATTCAATATGTATATTAAAAGAAGAACATATAAAGCAACCCCATTTTAGCATGATTTGTTAAATGTGTTGCCGCTGCTTGCTACTTTCAAATCTTGAAAACTAGGTATATCACAGTCCAATCCTAGACCTGTTTTCTTAGTCCTTCAATTGACTTTAGTACACTTCTTAATAAGTACTATGGGGTATTGCCTGATGATTTAAAGGTAAGAATTAACAATGAATAGGCTGATCTCATCCTGTCTGTTTTGGCATCACTCCACTGGCCTTTCTTTTGCCCTGTTAAAAAAAATGTCAAGCAGAAAAATATCTTCAGAGCAATATTTCAGACTTCAACTGATTAATTAATAATTAATAAACATGACTTAGGAAGCAAGATGTTTTACTTATTTGTTGCCTTTTTTATTAGAACTATCGACATATTTTACTTTCTGTCATGTAGATTTACTTATATATGTGCACAGACCGTGCTGTTCTCATTTTCTTTTCAAGAGGATTCCGATGTTTCCAAGAGTATTGTTTAATATTCTTAACTAGGCAACTACCCAGATTGCCATGGGATTAGTCTGTTCTTCCCATTGAAATAACGACAAAAGGGAGACACAGTTCTCCATGTGACTGTGGCACCAAATCTGATGATCACATATCCCTGGGTGTGACCAAATTCACAGCTTTGTTCTCTGAGCTTCCTTCCTTTTCTTACTTACTAAAAAAGAATATTACTCTAGTGTGCAATCATCTTTTAAAAAACATACCAGTCAGCTGACAGTAATAATAGTGATAATGCTAGTACATGATGGCTATGTCAAGTACTGAGTTACCTACTTTCTTTTAGGTACCGTATATTTCAAACATTTATTCATTGTCCAATTCACATAGAGTTTAAAAAGTACAGAATCATGTATTGTCTTGCTTCATTTTGATCATTTCACTTACCCAAAGTCAGTATATTGTGGGAATCTTGCTTGTTGATGTGTTTTTCTATGTTGCTAAAAAATCTGATCATTCAAGTATGCTGTAGAATGGCAATTTTATTTCCCTAGACCTCCAACTAAGCCCTTATCTGTTCATCTTTTTTTAAAAGAATGATTTCTACTATGTGAGTATCTTAAAGATAATCTACAACAGCAGTTCTCAAAACGTTTTGGTTTTGAGATCCCTTTACATTCTTAAAAATGAATGAGGATCCCAAAAAGCTTTGGTTTATGTGAGTTATATCTATTAATGTTTACTGCATTAGAAGTTAAAACTGAGAAATGTTAAATATTTATTTGACTCTGCAGACACTCACCCCGACATAGTCTTAGGGACTCCAGGAGTCACCAGACCACACTTTGAGTACCGTTGCTCTGGAACAATATTTGAACTTTTCAAAGGTACAGAATATTCAGCATTTTAATGAGGAATGTTTCCTTTAAAAATACTTAAAGGAATGTTGAAATAAAACTTACTGTAATATTTATTTTTCTTTATATTTCACACATCAGCTATAAAATTTAATGGAATGTATAATGTTGTTTTGTGTTTGTTAGCGTGTTTTATGGAAGAGTTTCTGCAATTTTCTTGACAAATTTTCAGAAGTAGATTGCCATTGCCTCCTTCCTAGGGCTGAGAGAGAGTGACTGGCCCAGGTCACCCAACTGGTTTCATGCTTAAGATAGGACTAGAACTCATGGTCTCCTGGTTTCTAGCCTGAACCCTTAACCACTACACCAAATTGGCTACATGAGGTTGTATAAGAAAACATATTTCGTCAAAACATATTTTGTCAATATCAGATGTATTAAATTCTTAGCATTAATATTTAGCCTGTTTCAATATTGGATTGTGCTGAGTGATAAAAACCCATTTTAGCAAGTATATGTGGAAGAAAACAGTAAGACTTCCACTGCCTTTCATCTCTGTGATCTTTTGTTCAAAATTCTTCTGGTGGTGATTTTTTAAAATTCTTCTAGTGTAACATAATTAAGATAGATCTGCTAGCATGCCTTCATTCAAAGATATGTTTCTTGTTGGGTCTTGAAAACTGAATGAATGAAAATCCCATGAAAAAAATCCCTGTTATTTTCATCCTAAATTAAGAAAAAAATTCAGTCTTTTGTCCCTTAGTTGTGTTCAGGTAACAAACATAGCACAGTAGTTATCAATTCTTCCAGGCACTTGGCATAGTTTAAGACCGTTCTTGACATAGTGTAAGACCATTCTAATACTGGGATTGTACAGAGCATAGCTTTAGAAACTGTTACAGAAGTTGGCTACCGTGGCATGATATGGCTTCCAATCCCTTTCCAGGTACAATTCAAGGTGCTGGTTATCACTTTTGAGGCCTTGAATGGTATAGAACCAGGTTTTTTGCAGGACTTAATTTCATGTGGGGTATCTACTTTCCACCAGGTCTGATAAAGTGGATAGACTCCAGGTCCCTTCCTTTAAATGCACACCTCTCACCTAGGAAGCATGTCTTCTATGTGGCAGCCTTTGTTCTAAAGAACATCCTTCCCTCTAAAGATCTGGTAGCTCCCACCCTTCTAGCCTTCCAGAAGGCCTTGAAGAGATAATCGTTCTTGCAAGCATTAGGTAGTGAGGTTGGAGCTCAGTACAGTTGCAAGTGGACATGTGGAGAAGTGTTGCTTTTGAAGCACTTGGAGTTTTTCTTGTGGTTTTTATGCTTTTATTGATGTTCTGTGATCTGCCCAGGGTTATAGAACATAGAATGCGAGCCTGTGCAGGTAAAATAAACATTTCACAAAGGAACAGCAAACAAGTCATTTTAAAAAAAAAAAATGGGAGAAGTCAACCAGTTCTCAGTTATGTGCCAATTTGAGGTGTGATCACAATCATGAGGACAATAATATACAACTTTACATCTACACTGCGGGCTAAGCTGGAGATGTTATAGAAGTCTTGGAAATTACTGTCTGAAGCTGCTGAAGTTTGGACTTAAACTAGATGTGGTTATTGCTTGTCTAGAATGTCTTTCATCTTGTCATCAGCTCTGATGATAAGTCTGAATATTGTAGTATTCTTGAAAAAGCAGATTCACAAGTTGGGGGAATCTCATGAACTCACAGCTACTGCTAGAGAGATTGAAGGCCATGTGGGTCTTTGGTCTATTTTAGCTGCTATGCCACTTGTGTGTCTACCTAGAGCCAGAAGTCCTGTCAATATTGATGCACGCACTTAATAGTCATTTGATTTATAGCTCTACAGTCAGCTGCCTTTGAAGACCATTTGGACACTGCAGTTGGCCAAAAGGCAGAGGCCTGTATGATGAATCAGAATTGTCATAATCCTAACTGTATTAGTTACTAATAGGTTATCAAGTACAATTCAAAGTGCTGGTTTTAACTCAAAGAACTTGATGCTAATATACTTATATGACTGTTTTCTTGAAGTAAAAGAGTAAAAAAATCAGGGAGCCCATATTTTAGACTGGTCTCCTTTCAGAGTCCAGCCTCCTTACTGGCTTTCAGTAAATTGTTCAAAATTGAATTGTTCCTGAGGGCATTTGGAGATTGAATAACATCATCCTGGTGCTCATTTACACATGTTGTGTTATTGCATTTTTTATAGTATGGATTTTATTTCAATATTGTATACACTTTATGTTATTAATGTAAACTACCAGGAGTCAGTATAGAATATTGTAATCTAAAAGACCATCAATCAGTCAATAGTCTTCTTTTGGATTTTTTAAAATATTCATTTCCATGAATGAAAATTAAAATGCAAGCATGTAGACAACAGTTTTCCAAACTATGTTATAAAGTATATTCAGAATTCAATAATTAAAACTCTTAATTCTGTTTTCTACACCTGTATTTGTTTCTCCTGGGATCTGTGTTGGATAAATGAAGGTTCATTTACATGAAGGTTCAAAGAAAGTATGATAACTATAGCTATGTTGAAACAAAGTTAATCTTTAAAGTCTTATCTATGAAAGACTGGCTTGAACAAAAACAAGTTCTTTTTTAAACAAAACTAAACTTTTTTAAAGTTTAATTTTGTTTAAAACTACGCTATCCATTAGAAACAAACTGTCATAAGCACTGAGCTTCTATTTTTGTTTCAATCACATACAAAAAGTGCAGGGATAACCTTTTGCTCCCCATTAGAAGCAGGTATCATTTAAAAAGACAAAAACTAAAAGTATGGCTTTAATCTAGAGTCTTCCTCTTATACATTGATTTTTTTCCCCTTACTTTCTGCAGAAGGATTCTACCATTTTTTTTCCATTCAGATGTAAAATGATAGACTTCCGTCAACATTCTAAGTGTTGTGGATCTTAAGATTTATGAATTTAAATGGATCTTAACATTTATGAATTTTTATGTAATGAAAGAATTTGTTTGGATAAAAAAATAAAAAACTTACTGGAAAAAAAACAAACATTTATGAATTTTTATTTTGGGGGGGAATGGAAACATAACTAGCAAAGGCACTTTTTGGAAAAGATGTATAATTGCTGCCTATATCCAAATTGTAATCCTTAAACAAACAACCTAGATCGTCTATCATAGATAGTTCTGCTTAACAAATCAGTGTATCCTGATTTCAATTCATCTGGAGGGTGCCAGGTTAGGAAAGGGTGCTTCACATGGAGGAACAAAATATACATTTCTCTTGCCAAATTCTCTTTGCAAAGCTGTTGGTCATGTGCAGAATCCAACTAGGCAGCGAGACTGGGCTGACAAGAATAAGATGAATAACCCTCTAGAGATAGTGGGTTTGCATACTAGTTTCCAGCATCTTTTTATCCTTTTGTATTTTCTTTTGGTTCACATGCAGATTAACTCTGACTAGGTCCTTACCAAACTTTCTGCCCCCACCTTTGCTTTGGAAGGTAGACAGGAGAATCTAAATATTTATGAGGTCTTCCCCTCCCCCTCATTTATGATGCACTGTTGTTGAAGGTTGAAGAATTACGTTAATGAATGCATGCCTGCACACACAGACACAGAAACCAAGCAAAGGGGGAAAACACAGACAAAGCTTTGTCAGCTTTAATGTCTGCACTTACCAAACAGTTCCCATGGAAAAAGAGAGGCAAACAAATTTAAAACCTTTTTCCAAGAGAAAGGATTGTCAGGCAAATGTAAAAGCTTAAAATCTTTGATTTGAATGTGTTCAGGAAAAAAACCAATACAACCTGTTAATATAGAAACATTACACTGTAAAGCTGTCTCGAGTTTGATTTGTCCAATAATTAGAGAAAATTCAGTTGTGTGCATGAAAAAACATATTAAAAAACAAAGGCGTTATAGATAATGTAGATCTTACATTGTTTTCTATAATACCTTAGTTGTCTTTAAAGATGATGTGTACATCAACATCGCTGGACAAATATAATTATATGTAACTCAACCCTTCCTCATACAATGTAAGACTATGACCCATAGCTTAAATGTAATATCAATTCCACTCACACTTATCTAAAAGACTTTCCAAGGGATTCATTTCACTAAGTAGATGTGCCTGCTGTCCTCATCTCCTTTTTGAATGTTTCAGCTTCTTTATGTTCTTCCCTTCATATATCTCAGGCCTCTCTACTCCCTTTAAAACTCCGTTGGTGGCTCCATAGGTAGACTAATTTGTCAATCAGATTAGGTGACTGGTTTATCTTCATTGTCTTCTCACTCATTTATATCTAATGTGAATTCTATCACAGCATAATCTTAGACAAGATAAGGCACTGCATACAGAACTTTTTTGTATTTATTTTATTGGGATTTTGCAACGGTTTCCTACTTTAGTATAATTATCCATTGAATAATAGGTTTTGCACATACATATTTGGATATAAACCTTTTTTGACAGTGCAAAACCTGAGTGGTATAGATAGGCTGAATACATTGCGCTAAAACACTAGAACTGCAGTAGTACTTAATCAATTGTTCAAGATTAATCTTGTCCATCTTTTATCATTGCAGCTCTACCCATCAATCCATTTCTTTTATTTGCTTCTAGAAGCAAGAAACTGGGGAATTTCACTGTTCCCTTCTTGGAAGGATAGGAAATGTTAAAACATGTATTCCGTGTTACCATTTAAACACTTGTTAGATATGGCAGAATGTTCACTGCTTCTTGAAAAGCAATAGGATTTTAACTGACTCCTGCTGTTTATATTCTTGTCTTTTGGGATTTCAAAATCTGTTGCCTTAATAAATATGTACCAGTTTTCATTGTAGTTTGTTTTCAAGTTGTCTAATTTCATATGTAGTTGGATCCACTAAAGTGATCTACATTTCATTTATTCAAACCCTATCATTTACATCAGTCTCAATATTGACATTACCATTTTCATTTACCATGCTAAGGGCTTTCCTGAATGAAAAATCACTTCAAGCTAGATTAAGTTTCAGTATAATGTGGCACACAGGGAATTTGTAGCAAGAGCAACAATAAGATAGCTTCCTGGTGAGTTAAAAGTAAGGTGTAAAAGACCTCCCAGATGATATACACTGATCAAGTACAGCACTTTGGTGGTTGGGACCTTCAAGAAAGCAGCAAGTTATTTTTGGAGATAATCTTCAGTTTTCATCAACCTGGTCAGCTCCCACATGAATGATTTCAACTCCCAGAATTCTCAATAACAATCACACTAGTTGGGAATGTTGGAGTGAAGTTCACATATAATCTATACAGAAGGGCCAAATTGGATTAAGCATATCATATACTCTTTGAATATGATACAATAATGTCATTTAAAATAAATTTGCCACATAATTGTTCAGAGTAACAATGACTTATAATTTATATATTTAAAACATACTGAGGAGATTCTTTCATCACTAATTCATATAGAATTGGTTGATTCACTTCTGACTTGGATTAAGATTTACCCACAGTCTAATTTTCCCAGTTTTATTTTGGGCAATGCTTTTTATTATCCTTCTCCATAAATCTGAAATGAAATGCTTTTTCTTAATCTTAGAAGCTTATATTACTACCACACTTTAATATTATTTCTCTATCAAAAGACAATTCAACCTTACTAATAACACAAGTGGAATTTGTTTGCATAATGTAATTCTACAAATGTCAGTGCTGAGAAGCTGAGTGCTAATTATATCTAATTTTGTGTTTGTTTTATGGGGGTTTTATTATAAAAGAAAGTTAATACTAAGAATTAAAGCATTTCCCCATTTTTTCAGTGCTTTATGTGTTTAACATTTCTAAGACATCTAAGCTGAATAAACCCAATAAATGTCATAAAAATTAGAAAAATAAGATGAATTGTGTATACCTTATATTAAGTGTGTATAGCGTATACAGTATATTATGTCAAGAATGTTAATACCAAGAATTAAAGCATGTAATTCTTCAGTAAAGAATTATTGAAAATGCATTTAAATAAAAAAATGAATTCTAAAGATAAATTTGAAAAATCCCCTCATTAAAATTCATATAGAAAGAAAGTTCATATGTTGGACACAATTGTCCTTGTTTTTTACTTATTTACAGTTATAGCCTACTTTTCACTGTGTGTGTGTCTTAGCCAGGTACCCACTTGGTAAGACACAGGTTTCCCACTCCTGTTTTAAAAAAATGTCAAGCTTCTCAATTGGTTTTCAGATATCTAAATTGGGGCTCCCTCGCAGAGGTCCTAAGGAAATGTGAACACCTGTGCTTATTGATTGGGTTCATACATCCAGTTAGGTGATATTTTTTTTAGTTCTGAAGTAGCATGCTATGTTAATTACTCAATCATGCATCTTATAAAGCATACAAACCAGTATTTAGTATTTAATGAATTAGGTGAGCACAGATAGTTACCTAGTCTGCAAATTATGATTAAACCATGGCTTGGTGCAATATATTCATTTAGCTTTCTTTAACGCTGCCTTTAACATCTGGAATTGTTACTTTTGTTTCTGAAATTCCAGATTTAAGATAGTAAAGCTCCTTGTGTGCTGTACCTGATCATAGTGGCTTATAGGAATTTACAACACTTATTTCTAAAAGTAATAGGAAGCACACAAGTGGGATTTAGTTTATGTTCAAACTGTCCTTTGGGCAGAAATGTTTGCTTAATAAATTGTGTAAGGCATGTCAGCACAAATAGTTTGACTAATATTGTTACAGGACCACATAAAATGTAACATTTAAAGATCATTTTCAAACAGGCAGCTACCATTTTGCTTTGATAAATATTTATCTTGGAAGGAGAGTATCTTAAATAAGTACATATTATGTGATTAAAATTTCATCTAGGATAGAAGTGGTAGACCTTCATTAAGTCTTTCAGACATAGTTATGTTCAAGACAGTAGAAGAACATTTGCTTTGCTTTAATATATACAGAGCAAACCTACCCTAATTAGTAGCACAAATTTTCAAGATATCAATAAGTGTTTCCTTTGTCTAAACAAATCTAGCATAATATAACAAAAAAGAATGCTTTTGGAATCTAATTTCAGAGTCCTTCTCTGAGGCAGATTGGTGGTTCAAAAATGTGAAAAATAAATAAAATTTAGTACAGATTAAATTATCAGACAACAGTTTAGAGCCAGTTTATTTAATGATATGACTAATTCCTTTAGAAGGATCAACTGATATGTTCTCATATGCTATATCTATCATTTCCCCCAGTTTTGTAGAGTGTTATTCAACAAGCTTAAATATTGTAAATGAAGATGATAAAAGGAAGTATATATGGTGCCAAGATTCAGATCTTAATTATGGTTATAATTTTAAAATAATAGAAAATGAATAACTGTAAGTGAGGTGGCCCTGGGCTGTATAAACATACTAAGCATTTAAAGCAGTAGCAACCCACAATTGGAATTGGAATTATAACTGCACTAAATAATTTCTAAACGACAGGTAATCATTAAACGTGTTGTAATCAAATTAATGGCAATTAATTTAATTTTGAACTCTGGGCTGTTTTGTCCTACAGAGTTGTCAATTACAGAAATACTGTTGCTCTTGTATCTTTTTTTCATTGACATGTACGGTACTATATGTATTGCATACTTTCCTAACTCATTTTACCTCTGCTGCTATTGCAGCATAAGTAACGGAATATGTATGCCCTTCAGGTAACTTTCCAAAGAGGATCTGATCCATAAAGCAAAAGATTCCTTGGCTACTACACCTCTCAGAGAGTTCTCCCAATCCTAGCCTCTGGCATGCAATGAGACCACTCTGCTTCCCAGTCCAGAATGCAGTCCCTCTTTCCTCCATGGGGCCCTTGCCATTCCTCTTTCTTCCTTTCGTGAATTCATCAGAGAGTGCTGCTTTTCCTCCTTTCTCCATTAATACTTCACTAAAAATGCCATGCTATGAAAAAACCTACTGCTAAAATTTCATTTGGGACTACCATTTTCATTTCCACAGAATGAAAGTACTAAAACACACAAAGGAAAAAAGAAAAGAGATGTTATCTGGTCAGCCCAGTAAATGGTGACCTATGCAGGAGTTTTCTTTACAACCAGTGCCATATCTGCCATCATTCCAGTAGTTATCTAGAACCTGGGCACTCTAGACTTTTGCTTAAAGTCTTCCTTTCATAGAGGCATCAGGCCTTATGAAATATCTAAGGGGTGTCAAACTCAAGGCCTGGGAGCCAGAGCCGGCCTGCAGGGTGCTTAGATCTGGCCTGCGGGGCTACTCTGGAAACAGTAAAGGACCGGCCCGGGGTGCCTCTGCCAGTGAAAACAGACTCAGGAGGGCCGAGCTCTGTTTTCACTGGCAGAGCGCTCAGGCCACCACAGGCGCCTCCAACACAAGTTATGTTGAGCTGGCCACGCCCACCCTGGCCATGTCCACTTGGCCCCCCGAGGTCAAACACAAACCTGATGTGGCCCTCAATGAAATCGAGTTTGACATCCCTGATCTAGGTGAGGAAATGCTTCTGCGAAAGGTTTATTGGAGAAAATGAAAGAACATGTGACTATATCCCATAGCTTTATTATTTCTGAATAATAAATTCTGAAATTGTTTTCAAAGTTCACTGGTCATATATTCATATTAAAAACAAAAAGCTTTTTGTTATAGATTGGAGCAGCCTGTGGATACTATTTAATAAGCAAATCAATAAATTATTCTATCACCTTAAATGTATCAGAAAGAAAATAATCCAAAGTTTCTGTGAAAGAAACTTTCAGTTTTATAAACATTTTGTAGAAGGAAAAGGGGAGGATAAAGAGATTAAAAATATTTTTTAAGTTATGCAAATTAATAAATTACGTTACAACACAATACTTCTGCCTTCGTTTGAATTTCCAGAGGTAGTTTAAAGTACTATAGTTTGAATTCTGTATTTGAATTTGTACAAAATACTGAATAGATGTTATCTCCAGCACCTGCTTCAGAAAACACAAAAGGTATAGCCAGAACATTACTATGTATTTCAACTTTTTAAAGCATGTTAGCCTTCCCCTATTTACTCTGAGTTACAACAATATTCTTTTTGTAAAGCTGAAAGATAATGTGTGTTCTCAGTACGTTCCACAGATGTGACACTGTCTTGCCCAAGGTGTCAATTTTTCATATCAGTAAATTGGTTATTCAAGTGACAGAACTTTGCCATGGGTGGGAAATCAGGTAGATTTAAGAGAGGTACATCTCTCCATATTTAAAGACTAAAAAGTATTCTGGACAAGAGGAGAAATATCTGCTACTGTTGCATCTAGATATGAGTCCTAAGAACACTCAGTGCTCAATCTGAATTTTACTTCACTTTATTTATTTATTTGATTTCTATAGCTGTCAATCTCAACAAGGGACTCTTCCAATCCAATTCTTATGCTTTCCACATTAAAATTATACCCATCTTACTCTGAAAAGTGATTCTGGGTGGCTTCATCATACTTAGCTTCCCAATAAATCACACACTTCATCACATCGCCTTCCTGATAAACCACACTCACTTCCCTGATAAATCCTGATATCTGGCTCTTGATGAGAATTGCTTAGGAATAATAGGAATAATAAAGAGTAGTGGTGTGTTTTTTTTCCTGGTCAGCCAAATGCAGCAGTGAAAACTGGCAGATTGCTGGGTAAGGTATTTGGTCAGGAAAATGGAATCTTTCTGGATTTATATCACTCAACCACCATAATCTCCAAACCATATTTGCCATCATTCTACCCAATATGAAATAGTCCTAAAAACCAGAATTATTTTTAGAAGTTATGGTGACTGAGGCTTTTATGAAGTCTTAAGCATTTTAACGTATCTTTTTATTGGGTACAATAGAGTCACATCTGAATTTGAGTCAGTGATAACATTATCATGCTAGTAACAGGTGGTAATCTTGGTCTTCTGTCAGCCAATGAAGCCGTGGGGATTGTAGGAAGAACCAGAGTAGCATTTTAAAAAATATTTGAAAGGCTGATGCTGAAGAGTTAATTCATTCAGAAAAATCTTAGTACAAATTCTGCATATAACCCTCTAAAGCACGGGTTTCAAACTCGCAGCATCACGTTGCTGTCACGTGATGTATTGCAACATTTTTCCCCTTCACAGAGCTGGGGTGGGCATGGCCTGGGTGTGACACATCCAACCCCTGGACCGCCAGTTTGACACCCCTCCTCTGAAGATAGTAATAATCTGTTTAAACAAATAGCATGTCTAAAGCTAACAATGTTCTAACAGCAACACTGTATATTATTAACAGACAATTAAGATCCATGTCCAATGGTGGATACATATAACCTTTCACACATGTTAATTTAAAGCCCTGTTAAATAGTTTCTAAAGTTCTCTTGCCCTTGCCATTCAGCAGGCTGTATCTGCCAATCATTGGTTTAAGTATTTTGGTGGAAAATCTTCATAACTAAGTTTGGTATAAGCAAATTAATTGCTGCTGCCAAACGGAGACCTAATTTAGGCAGCACTCACCCACAGAACAATCCAAAGTTATCTGATGTTATGCCATCCAAACAGGTGTATAAATCATTTGCAAAGTATTTGTCTTATCCCACATACTGTTTGACTGCTTCAGGACATTGCAGAAAGTTGAATCCTTACTGATTATTATAAGCCTTGACTGTTACTCAGATGATGACATTTCTAATTTTCAGGGCTCCCATCCCCAATAACACTTCTCAAATGCTCAAATGTTCCTCTGAATATTCTTTTGCTAGGCACATGTTCATCGAGGCTATAATAACAGATGGAGTTTTATGCTCAACTGGCTTTTTTTTTCTAGTTGATCAAACTGGAAAATCAGGCTAGATGGAAATTTGCTGAAATTCAGATTTCTTCCTGCAGTTTTACAGATACTATATGTTATCATTCATTGATTATGCTAGGTCTCCAGTCTCTGGCATCTGTTTGATGCATATGGAGGAAATCTTTCTTTTTTAAAAAAAATGTCAGTGCATGATAGAATGCAGATGCATATCTGAAATAAAGAAAAAATAATATGTATACGAGTGTGTGTGTGATTATAAGCTAATGCTAATTCAGTCTTACTGGATGACACAAAAGGGATAATCTATGTCTGTCTTCTAATCTCAGTATGCTAATAGCTCTCAGTTAGTTGCATTCTCTCTGCATTCTCTAATATAATTCTTAATTGACATTATGGTGTCCGCATGTATCCAGGAGCCCATGACTGCTGCCCCTCTAACCAAAAAGTGAAATAGAGAAATAAAAATGATATTAGCAGAAATCTTGTGAGATTCTAGGGGAGAACTTGCTATTATTACGTGACATCCTGTGAGTTCTCTGGAATAGATTTGGAGCAGGTTTCTTAATTTAAAATATTAATTTACTGTAAGATACTCAACTCCTGAAAAACTTGCTGACCTCTGCTGAAGACAAATGTTCTTAGCTGAAGAACACGAATATTGAGGCATGGAGGGGAAACAGGATCTGAAAAAGCTGTTTCTCCAAGCGTACTCTCAAGGAAGGCACAATCAAGGAAGCCAGAAATCTCTAATTTCAATGAGATGTTTTAATGCAAGGATTGGTATTAAAGTACAAAATCTTATAAACTATGGCAGGAACTTTCAGCCCTCATTTATTAATGAGTTCATTGAGGCAGAGACATTCTAACATTCTGAATCTTTGCTTCCTTGACTTTTTGTAACAAGACTGGGATGCCATTTATGAGGTAAATCCTAAAGGTGCTTTTTCAAAAGGCAACTAGATTTTGTTTTTCCTTGAAGACATTTTGTTCCTCATCCAAGAGGCTTCTTCAGTTCTGACTGAATGGTGGAGGATGGAAGGATTTATATTCCTTGCAGTAATCTGGTTGTTCACACTCATTCTGAGAATTACTTGGAGGTTTATCTGTGCCCTTGGGGTCACCTGAATAATGCAAATGACTGTGGAACTTTCTTGTGTGGAACAGTCTGAAAGGACTGTTGTAAACAGGAGAGAGGTAGTGTCATATCTGTCCCCCTCTGATAAGCCTCCAAATGGCCTCAACGACTCTCAGAAAGAGTGCTAATAACCAGATAATTGCAAGGAATATAAATCCTTCCATCCTCCACCATTCAGTCAGTACTGAAGAAGCTTCTTGGATGAGGAGCAAAATGTCTTCAAGGAAAAACAAAATCCAGTTGCCTTTTAAAAAAGCACCTTTGGGATAACTATAACCTGGATGACTGAGAGTCTCCATAGACACTTATGAGATCAGCTGCTAAGAACCTCCTAACCATTAGTCATTTATATCTAAAGTTCTTCCCAGTTTAGCCTCTTCTTGCTCTCTCACAGTTATTTATTAAGTTCATGGCACCAGCAAAATTCATGGTAAATCCCTATGTATCATTAAGTGACCTCCTTAGAAGTTTTCTGAAGAGAAAATCCATGTATTCTTTAAGATAAGACATGTATTATGTAGTCAAAGGTGGGGTATATACATAAGAAAGAAATATCATGACTTCCATTTTATAATCGAATCACGTTTTTAATTCAACACTTTTCTTTATAAATCCAAATGACCTAGAAATAAACCTCATCAAGTTTAATACTATCTCAGCCCTGAGCTATACTCTACATTTTTAGCCCATCCTTCCCTAATCAGGTTACTTCTATGTGTGGGTCTGCAGTTCCCAAAGCCCCAACATGTATGGGGAAAAAAAATCAGGGAATTGGCTACTTTAGGGTCTTTCTTCTATTCACCCAGCACTTATTGTATATCTCTTATTCTATTTTTCCTTTTAAAATTTACATGACAAAGCAAATGTAGTTCAAAAGGAATATAGAAACCGTAGCTTTTGCCCAATGCTTATGCCTCATGGATTCTAAGTGAACCTCTCAATTTAGGAGAGGAAAGAGAGAAGAATTAAATGGGAACAGCAAATTACTTCCTAGTGTCTGTTTATATTGCCTCATAAGAGCATGCCGGTGTTTTTTAAGCCAGCAAAGGAGGAGGTGGAAGAGAGGAGCTTTTGTATCCATGGTCTGCTGGGTGCTAATTCGACACGGCAGTAAGATGAAAGTTGGTCTCCTGCTAGTTTTAACATCAGAGGATTGGAATGTGGCCTACTTAGCATACAAGTCAAACAATTCGTTCGCAATAGATTGCTTTTCACTTCTAGATCTGCTAAGTAAATAGAAAACTAATTAACAGTGAGGTATGGCAGATATGGCAGGTTTTAAATTCATTACAGCACTGGCTAACAACTGCAAGAATCGAGAAGTAATACTTTGTCTGATGAATCTTCCTTTGCCTGGAGATAGAATAAAAATGTGGTCGATGCAAGAACTCAGAAGTTCCTTCTACTTCCCTTACAGTTGCTCTTTACAGAAACCATTACAAATAGCTATTCAGACCCCAGATAGGTTTCATATTTTACTGTCCACCAATTTCTTTAGAAGATTATGTTTCTTGCAGCACATGTACTGTACACCTGCTCTTTCTTTAGTTTTATCAGATATGTTTCATGGTATTTTGTGGGGGGTTTTCTGCAAACTCTATGAAGATAAGATAGCTAGACAGACAGACAGACAGACTCACACACACATGTATGCACATTCTCCTGGTAATGACCACATCCTTATCCACTGCAGGAAATAAAGATTTCCAATAATATACCACATATAAAAAGTGGAAATGATATGGACAATCATTCCCTCTTACACACATTTAACTAGCTGGAATGCCTGTCTCTAGATTTGCATAACCGGATTTGGCAGTATTAATTAACAATAAAAACAGTGTTTCCCCTTGTAAGTGTCAGTAAGATAATTATGTTACCGAGGTCACAGGAGTCATATGATTTTGCTTTTGGGTGCATAATTAATGACAGAAAGTTCCACACCAGGAAAAGAAGCTTGGGGGTGGGGGTGGGGAACACTTCCTGATTCAGAAAGCCACGTTACGAAGTTGATGTAAGAGTGCTATGTGCAGAAATGTAGAAGGGATGTATGTGTGTCGTGTTCCAGAAATTTTGTGGGACAGGTTTCATTGACATGCAAGAAACACCAGAGCCATTTTAGATATTGGGTCCTAGGAATATTTTGGCCACACTTCGCATAACACCATTTCAAGTACCCATTATAAAAGCAAAGTGCTGTACATAAATATGCATGAAAGATTATTATTGCCATGAGATGATACTTAAAAGGGTCAAGTGTCTCTTATTCATTTACTTGCTGAAAGACAGGAAAGTGAGTGCTCTACATCCTTTGACACAAACCATTTAGATTTATTTTACTGGCTGCAATTTAGTTTTTCACAAGATGTTCACACATGCCCATGGAGCACTTTTCCATCCACTGTTCCATCCCAGGGTTCCAGGCTTGATGAAATAAAAATAAGGGGCCAGATCTTGAGTTAAACTGTGTAATTTAGAGAGGGTAGAATGAATAGGTGTGTATGTTGTTGTTTTTCTTAAAAATCTGGCTGGAAAACAATAGCGTTCCTTACAGTCACTATCAGTCTTATTTCTGTTATGACTATTATGACTGCATGGAGTTTTACACCAACCCATCATGGGTCTAGTTCAAATTAACTCTTGCTCCCCTCTCTCTTTTTATATTTCAAATTATTGTATGTCCTTGCATTCTTCCTTATATGGGCAAATGTGACTCTCTGTCTAGTGTACAGATAGTCCTCTACCTACAACAATTTGTTTAATGACCGTTTGAAGTTACAACGGTACTGAAAAAAGAGACTTCACCATTGTCAGAAGTTATTTACATTCGGATGCTTGACAACTGACTCACATTTATGATGGTTGGAGTGTCCTGGAGTCATGCGATCCTCTTGTGACCTTCTGACAAGCAAAGGCAACAGGGAAGCCAGATTCACTTAACAATCATCTTACTAACTTAACAACTGCAGTGATTCACTTAATAAATGTGGCAAGAAAAGTCGTAAAATGGGGCAAATTAGCAAATTTCTCACTTAATAACATAAATTTTGGGTTCATGTGGTCATAAGTTGGGGACTGCCTCTACTACAATCCCTGGTCTCGAACACTTCTGGATTTGTAGGTTTGCCTGCTAATTTGATTGTAGGATAACCAAAAGTGTTGAACAGATTGAAGACGTGTGAATCTCTTGACAAAGCCTATTGAGGTCAATTATATATCTATCCATCTGCATATCTGGGGAGAAAGGGAAAATAATTCAAGTGAGGATCTTGTTGAAGTCAAGGTAGCATTTCTCCCCAAATCACCCTGGACGTTACTTTAAATAAGTGGTAGAGATTTTCATCTCTTGAAGTCCTAGCTTTTGATTCATTTGCATGGAGAAGAGAAACCAGAGTTTTTCTGGTCTGGCTTTCTGTTTCCTGGCTGACAAATGCAATGAAAAGCTTAAAAAGAGTGTGATAGCTCAAACTTCCTCAGTGACTGCCTCTGCCACATCTGTAAATAAGGATGTAGAGATCAAAAAAGTTCATTTTGATATCCATGTCAGTAAGGCAGAATTCCAGCTTGTCTGTGTTTTTCTTATTAATTAACAGTAAAATCTGTATCTCATAACTTCCTTAACTGCTCAACCTACAAAGTTGTTCTCTTCCTCAATTCATGTTGCTGTTGACTGCCTTTTTTTTAAAATGCCTGTTTCCTGGATGAGACTCTTACATTAATTTCCCGGATGCAAAGTTTTGAACATCTATTTCCCCATGTATGTGTTTTTTCACTTTTCTACGTAATCCTGCTCCTATTTATATCCAACATCTTTTAGACAAGTATATTGTTTCTCAGCTGTGTTTCTGCATATTGTTGTTCATTCTGCAGATAGTTGTCTCTAATAGATCTTTGATTAATTTTAGGTTATTAGGACAAACAGGCAGAAGGCTAGCAGAGCTAATCCATGAACATCAATTAGTAGTCAAAAGACATGATGAAAACTCCTTAATTTCACAACACCTGGACAGACTTAACCATACTTTTACTGGGGAAACTATGAGCATTTAGACTATGAGCATTTATAACCATTTAGTCCAAAAATGTTAGAGAACTCCTGGAAGCCTGGCACTCAGACAAATCAGCCATCAACAGGCACATAGAGATAAACAATAGCAACAGCAATACATACCACCCCATAGCGCTTTATGGCACACTCTGGGCAGTTCATAATGTAAGCATTATTTGCATATTGCCCCCAACAATCTGGGTCCTTATTTTACCGATCTTGGAAGGCTGGAAGGCTGAGTCAACCTTGAGCTGGTTAGGAACAAACTCCTGATTGTGGACAGAGTATGCCTGCAATACTCCACTTTAACCATTATATCAGCAGTGGTAAACAACTTCTATATATCATTCAAAAGAGAGAATCAAAAAGCCAAAAAGGAAAAAATAAGATAAAGCACCTCAACACCCAGATGAGCAGTGATTAACATCAAGATTAACATTAGACCAACAATCAAAAATCAAACAATACCTCAATCAAGGAACTGCCAAAGCAAACAGCCTGATCAAGGAACCACCAAGACCACTCCCACCAGAACTGACAGGGCAAGCCACTAGAATATAAAATGAGAGCAAACCCCACTCCCTTCTAGCACTGATGATGTTACCTATTTTGGTAATGCAATGTCTGTAAGAAAGCAGCCAAGCTCAGAGAGCACCAAGGACCCCATAATTTTAGTTTCGGTGTTACTGTCGAGTCCGTTGTGACCAGATTGCACCAATCTATCACCAACAAGATCCAGAGTGGATTTCTTTGGCTTCTTGTTTGGTGAGTTCCAGTTTAGGGAGACTAAGGAGTATGAAAGAAATGGAATCTGGATGAATGGGCACTTCCATGATTCTGGAATAGTGGAGACAATTTAGCCTGGAGCAAAATTGTCTCTCATGACAATTAAGAATGGCTCTGTTCTGTGTTTCATCTAGTTTAAGCCAGAATTCCATTTCCACGTAATGAGAGCCACATTACTCATCATTCCTACTGTATTCTCTACAGATGAACTCTCATGAACCAGAAGCCATAAGCAAAGAGCAAAACTACTATGGTATGTAACTGCAGGTTTGGAGGGCTTAAAGAAAAACAACTAAAAATTCTTCAATGTTCATCTTTTGATTGAGGAGCGCATAACGAAAGTGAGGTTACCTACACTTTTCCCATCAGATGCACAGCCAACCAGGGAGAAATGGGAGAAAAGAATTACTAAAAATTGTGTTATTTTCAAAAGTCTGTTTTCTGGAGGGCTATTCGTTTCTTTAGAGAAATAATAATAAAAAGATTCATTCAGCCTAAGAACTATTTGTCAGTGTCACCTATGTCAGTGAAAAGCAATAAGGAAGAACTAGACTAGAGCTGGATCATTGAAATATAAAGTTCAAGAATTGTCTATTGGCCTGTCCTGCTGAATAACTAGCACTAGTTAACTGCGTCTCCAACTAAGAACAAGGACCTCCAGGGTTCATGGAACGGCTTCTAAGAAACCATTATTTGTTAATTACTATATTTCTCTCCTACTCCAGCGTATATTTTCTTTGGTTGTCAGGCAGAAGTCACAACAACACACAAGAATAAGGGCATTGCCCCTTAGCTCATAGAAGGTTCAAATACATTGCTGAGAATATTCCTCCAGAACACGTTTATTTCTAACTACTGCAGTATATGGCAAAGTTAACACGTAACACTAAGTGTGTCTTTTGGCTTATCTTAATAAGTGAATTCAACCAACTGTGTTTTATTTAATATAAACTAGTGAAGTAAACTATATTATGTTATGACAGTTCATTCTGTGTCTGTTGTTACAACCAATTTAAATTATTATATATCCTAGAAGCAGACATGCTGCAATTTGAAAAACTTCTTTGCTGAGGGTGAGTATTAAAACACCCATTTAGGTTTTGTCTGGGCAACTTCAAATGTGAGTGTGGTTCTCAATGGTGTGAGGATCCTACAGAAGGATTCTCAATATTGAGAGAATCTCATTTTATTTCTTTTGCATTCCCACCATTCCAAATCTAAATACCCCTTTGCTCCCCTCCCAAGCCTCCCAGGACAATAGCAGTAAGATGTAGTATTATACAGTACATTGAAAAGCTAAAGTAATCTAATAGGGAAAGCCTCAGTTGAACAGAAGGGAACATTATGAATGTCATATTGAGCTCCTGAAAGAAAGGCATGTAATCTAAGAAACATATTGTCTCAAACTAAAGTGTTGGACAGTTCACTTTTTGCTATCCACCTTTGGAAAATATGCATTGGTAGAAACAACCTTCATTAATCTACTTCATAAGTTTGCAAATGTTATAAAAAAAAGTAGAGTACTTATTATTTATAGCTTTTGTTATAGGAATATGTTTCTGTGCATCTCTGTCTGTTTCTCTGAGTCTATCTATCTCTACTTATCTCTACCATCTATCTATCTATCTATCTATCTATCTATCTATCTATCTATCTATCTATCTATCTATCTATCTATCTCAGAAATAAGTGAAGCACTCATATTAGGCTGTCTTATATTATCAGAGCATGGGACTTACAAGTGGATGTGCATGTAATCATTTTGGCTGTTGTTATTTCAAAGCGTTGAATAAATCAGACACTAGAGTGATTTTTTGCAATGCTTGCATTAGCAAAAGCAGTCTTCTCCAAACATATACTCGCAATTATCAACTTCTATCATTAGGTTGTTATAATGGAATGTGTGGATGGCCTTGGGGGATGAAGGGAAGAGATGCTGCCTAGCAAGGAATCAGACAAGAGAGGGAAGAGCCCCCAGTGATTTAACAGACAGAGAAAGAAATTTAGAAAGGACCCACCCTAATGGGTCAAGCAGTTAAAAGTGGCAGTGGAAAGCTAGTGCCTTTAGACTTGCAAGATTCTCTTAATTCAGCCTTACAATAAAGTAGAATTAATTCATCTAGTTCTGTTTCCTGTCTTGTTTACCTGAGAGGGCTGACAGTTATGTTGCCTGGGGATTCCTGGACTTTTGGTCCAAGATTTTGGAAGAATCTTTAGTTAAGAAAAAATAGCTTAGAACAACTACAGCTTGGCTTGAAAAACAGATTCTAGCAACTTTTTGAACAAGCTGGGTATGAGTAAGCTCTCAAGAGCTAGTGCAGTTCCCTTTCCTCCATGCCAGTTTAGTCATACGCTTTGTTAACAACAGAATAATTTAATCAAAGTGTAGATTGATAGCAAGATGCTACTTCATTAACATATGCTGATAAATCCTTGTCCTCACTATATCATATGCAATCCATGTGCTACTGATGTTTCCTTTCATAATTTGAGACTGATTTTTGTGGTTAGGTTTACACATGTTGCTAAAGCACAAGCTGGTTAAAACACTACAGTGGCACATTTTACAGAAAACATTAAGTCAAAATCAAATAAGCCATATTATGATTTACTTTGATATGTAATTCCAGTTCTACAGTAACAGGCCATCCACCATTGCTGGGCTGGTCATTGTCTGGTGTCAATCCTTGCTTCTCTGGGTGTTCTGGCCCTTTAATTTCCTTTTTAGTTTTTTATTGTCTCTTTTGAATGATGTGTAAATGTTGTTTATTTCTATGTACCTCTTAATTTGTCTGTATGCCAAACTTCCAGGAATTGCCTAGAGTTTGTAGATTTACCTTGGTCTAGGACACTCACAGTTTCCCATTTGAAACTATGGTTAAATCTGCCCATGTGTTGATGAAATTAAGGAGTTTTCATTGTGTCTTCTGACTGCCACTTGGTGTTCATGGATGCACTCTGCTAATCTTCCTGTCTATCCTTAACAGACAGACTGGATTAACATCAGAAATAATATCAGACAAACAATTAAGAAGTAAACAAATCTCTAATCAAGGAACTAGCAACTCAGACAAACAATCAAGCTGTAAACAATAACCTAATCAAGGATGTACCAAGGACAAAACAACACACACACCCAACTTTGACAGGGCAAGCACATAAACAGAGCAAATCCCTCTCCTTTCTACCACTGAAGATGTTACCTAGCCAGGTAACGAAATGACTGCAAGCAAACTGCCAAGCTCAGAGAGCACCAAGAACTCCACATTTCATCCCTGATGAACATATATTGTCCTTTATTAATATTATCTCTACACAAGAACAATCCTATGATGCATTTTCCATTACACTGGATTTGTATTCAGGGTCTCTTGACTATCTACTGAGTTCCTACTCAGGATACCTTTTTGTGTTTACTGTATCTGGTATGATGGCATCCACAGCTTTTTAAAAGCAGCAAAACTCAATTAGCAGAAATGTGTTTTAATTTTCTATATCTGAAATATAATTCAACCCTGTTGTACCCCAACTGGAAAGCAAATTATAACTAATCAGAAATATCTAAAACAGTGGCAGACCAATTTCCTTTATTATAAAAAACACACCTGTCAAATCGCAGGTGTATTGAGTGCTGACTTCAACATTTCAAGTGGTAAGTGTATAGCCCAAGGCTTTTTTCTTTCTCCCCACCAAATGTTACATATGACAATCCTGTACCTCCTGTTTATTGAAGGTTAGGTGAGAAGAGGTAAATCTGAATTAAATTAACACTAAATAATGCAGATTTATTCACACTCCCTATTTATCTCCATATAAGCAGTTGGAAAGTAGCTGAAGAGTCTTCATCCTGCAGGGGATTGATTGAGGTTGAGAACGAATGAAAAAAATGAATGAAATTAATCCAATACATTAACATGTATCTGCCTATGCTTAGAGACATTCATGCTTATTTATCTGAGTTGCCTTCAAAGGGTTTTCTGACCAAGTTCTTTATCTTGAACAATTTATATCAAGAGGGTATTATTAACCAGGAGTCTTTTCCTAAAGAATGAAAACATGTCACTGCTCCCGATACTTGATAACTGCACTCACTAATGAGGCTGTCAACTAATGTGAACTTGAAGAGAGGTGACGATTTGATAGATTCATTCTTGCACATAAAATTGATCGCCTGCCACTCCACATTCTAGAAACAGATTTTGGAGTATAAAGTGGATTTATACCCTTGAACATGGAAAGAAAAACAAGCAAACAAAAGCATAAACCATCTAGGAACTTTTGTGGCATTTGCACTGTTGGAAGCAATGTCCATCTGGATTCAGTTCCAAGTGGGAACAAAGACACTGGAAACATGGAGATTGCTTGGAAAGATGGTTTAATGGTGGACAGCAGGACCACATGATTCGAGGTCCTGGGCAAAAAAAGCACATGGGTGAGAGAGGGAGAGAGGTTTATAACCTCTGTTGGGCTTTGAACTTGCTTCTTGTTCCTGTGGCAAGAAATGTATCCTGATTGGTTGTCAGACTCCCATGGGACCATGCAGGGGTAACTTTGTAGGTTGTCTTGAGTCCTAAGCTTGGCTGAACCTTGCTGGGTGATGTAATGAAGGGGCTTTGGGCAATTCCTACTAAGGCTTAATGGCTTTGTTCTTGTTTGGATCTGAGTGAGGGCTAATCCCATCACCCTGGAGGTCTTTTGTGTCTTTTAAGATGTCTTTTGTCTTTCTGGGGCTATTAACAAAGGTGGGGGGCTGCTTTCCAAGAGCATGTTTCTCCTTTTCGCATCCAGGGAGGTATAATATTCTGCCTCTTTAATATTTCCTAGAATATTTCATTTTCCTAGGAGAAGGGTGGGTGCTAACTTTCTACAGCACAAAGCTGCCACCACAGTTAGAGACAGAACAGGGAGAAAGAAAATTGCATCATCTTCACTTTGCAGTATGCCTTGTAGGCCTCTTTCCTTGCCAAACTGTCTGCCTTTCCAGCAAAATAATGGGGGGGGTGGGGCAATATGCAAGGACTTCATTTCCTGTTTCATGGAAAGGAAGACCAACTGATTTTTGCAGCTGCTTACAGCAAACCTCCTTTATCACATGAGCTGACATGCAAAAACTCTTGACGGAGCATTAGATGCATTTTAGGGAAATGAAATGTTGACATCTCTGTCTCTGGAAGAAAAAAAAAGGGAAATGAATCTTGCAAGCTTTCATTTTTTGTGTTTCTTTCTGTCTGCTGGAGGAAATTTAAAGTATATATCAAACATGGGTTTTTGATAGAGGCGGTAATGTTGGAATTCCATATTTTAACAGTTTAAAGTGGATCCTGTCATATGGGGAGAACTTGCTTTGCTTTTCTTCATTCTAAGGTCAAGGTTTGTCCTGTTCCCATTTTATACTATAAGTACCCCCCAATTGGGAAGATTAAACACTTCATCAATATATTTAGTTACGTAGTTGAATTAATCTATTTCCACTGAATAGAATCATGAAGTGGTGGGTTAAACCCATTCAGCTCCCTTTGCTATGGTGCATCCCTAAACACACTAACTACCGTATTTCTCAGAAAATAAGACTGGGTCTTATTTTCTTTTGCCCCCTGAAAAAATGGCTAGATCCTTTTTTCGAGGGGTGCCCTAAAATGGGGAGGGAGGACTTTCCTACCTGCCATCCTTCCCTTAGTCCGTGCTGAGCTCCAGATGGACGCGCACGGACAGGCTCCGAATGGACGTGCACGCATCACCCGGGGCTCCATTTTGCCTTCAGAGACCTGCCGGAAGGCATCTGCAGCCTTTAGCAGACTCTATTATCAGCTGCAGAGGGCTTTAAAGCCCTCTTCAGCCGATAATAGAGCTCCGGGTCGATCTGGACCTCTGTTATAGGCTGCAGATGCCTTCCGACAGGCCTCTAAAGGCAAAACGGAGCCCCGGGCGATGTGTGCATCCATCTGGAGCTTAGCACGGACTAAGGGAAGGACGGCAGGTAGGAAAGTCCCCCCTCCCCATTTTTCTCCGCCAAAAAGCCTCCATTCCAAAACTTCAGCATTCAGAATGGAGGCTTTTTGGTGAACGCTTCCCCAAGGGGCCAGTGGGCTGCATCTGCAGCCGGACAGTTCCCCCCCCCGCGAATCCACCCACACC
>JANHFL010001063.1:142886-162181 GCA_032468155.1 Oxyrhabdium leporinum
ATCTATCTATCTATCTATCTATCTATCTATCTATCTATCTATCTATCTATCTATCTATCTATCTATCCATAGATCTAGCATGCAATCATGTATCATCTATCCATTGTATATTCTCTCTCTCCATCATCTCTTTCTCTCGTCTGTCTATCCCTCTCTCCATCTCTTTCTCGCCTATCTATTTATCCAACCATCCATAGATCATGTAATCATGTATGTATCTATTGTATATTCTCTCTCTCACACACAGATTAAACTTGAGGTTGTTTGGAAAGGGCTCTAACACACGGAAAAGTGGAAGGAAAGAGAAGAAGGGAATGACCACAAGGTGTGGATGGATGGATTTCGTTCCAGTGGTGATGGGGGCCTTCTGGGGAGACTTGAAAGAAGAACTTGATGGCACACACTCTATCAAATGCTGGAGAAAACGCAGGATGTACCAGGACGATGATCCAGACGGTGTAGTAGGCGAAGAGAACCAAGCTGAAGGTCACCAAGCCATACCCAACGAATTGGTCACTCACCGTGGCCTGAAAGCAAAGCAAAACACACAGAAAAAAGCAGAAGAAATGTTTATTTCATCTCAAAATTGAAAAGGAAGTTCCATTCAATAAGCAGGACTCATTGATAGATAGATAGATAGATAGATAGGTAGGTAGGTAGGTAGGTAGGTAGGTAGGTAGATGGATAGATATGTTTTTCTACAAGCTGATTGCTTCAGATTTCTCCACGGTTACTTTTCGCAAAGCCAATAAACAAAACGCACAAAACAAAAATAAACCTGGGCATCCTGTGCAAGGGCTTTGCAAGCTTTCTGCGCTCCGAAGGCAACACCACTGGAGACAGTGTAGCCAAATCGAAACGGGCAACTCCATATTAAATATATATAGATCTATAGATCTATCTATCTATCTATCTATATAAACACTGCGTCTTCTCGCTTTCTCCTCCGTCCCGGGCCTTTTGCAATTGTTTTGCCAAAGTTAGCAACAAAAAAAAAAGGAGGGGGGGAACTCTCCCCTTCGCAAAAAAAAAATCAAAGGAAAAAAAGTGCAAAAAGTCAACCTCACCATTGCAATCTGCCAGCCCCGCCTCGCTTGTCTGCAACTTTAATCTGCGATCGCTGAGTGCGGATGATCTACTTCCGGCCACGCTGGCCAATCAGGAGCGGAGAGGGCGTGCGAAAGTTCCCACGGACAGTAAAGTTCATCCCAGAGGAAAGTGCTAGAGAGGCACCCACTTGGACTTCCTGCAACGTTGAGAAAAAAAACAAATCCCCGGGCAAGCAAAGACTTATTCAATAGTGAAGACTGAAGGTATCAGGTATGATTCCGGGCTTGCTTTAATTTTTTTAAAATTATTTATTTTTTGGGGGGTGGGGGTGCGGAGTGGAGGGAAGCCATGTGGGGGGAATGCAATGTAGTTTTTCCAACTATCTGGATATTTAAGAGGGTGAAGGTCACAATTTTTTTGGGTGCCAATTTTTATGACAATTTAGCCCCAAATTTCCAAGTGCTAAGTGCATTTTGCACCATTGCACGGCTTTTCTTGCCCCTGTTTTTAAGTCAATCACCGCAGTTGACAAGTTAGTCACCCGGTTGTTAAACGAATCGGGCTTCCCCTTCCTGGCTTTGCTGGTCAGAAGTTCGCAAAAGGAGATCACGTGGCCCCAGGGACCCCCGCCTCCGTCCTCAATACGAGCCAGGTGTCGAGCGTTTGAATTTTGACCACGTGGTCATGAAGATGCTGCAACGGTTATAACTGTGAAAAGCGGTCATAAGTGAAGGACTACCTGTAAGGAAATACAGGTGTGTGTATGTATATCATATATCCTATCCTATCTATCTATCTATCTATCTATCTATCTATCTATCTATCTATCTATCTATCTATCTATCTATCTATCTATCTATCTTATAAAAAATAAGCCTGTCTGAAAACATTTCTGCTTTACAGTTCAATGTCTAGATTTTGTTTTTTTGCACTTTGCAGGGTCTGCATTTTAATTTCATGGGAGATATTGCAATGAGAACAGGCTTTCCAATTTGACCAGGCAATTCACAACCCATTGACTGCCGTTTTTCCATTATTTATCCTTGCTTAATTCCGATTCTCAGTTGGGTTACTTTCTCGCAATTCTCAGCAGAGGCTAGGGCAGCCTTCCATAACTTAAATTGAAGTAATTTAATAGCCAGATTATTTGAAACTGGTTTTCTCCTCCTCCTCCTCCCCTCTTCCTCCCCTGCTATGCCTTTGACTGTTGATGTTTGAGTCAATGGGCCTGTCCATCTTTTCGGGCAAGGAACTAGGTTATCAATCCAAGTGGATCATCCAAAAATCCTGATGAAAAAAATGCCAGAATATACAGAAGTGGATGGGATCCATTACTGGATGGGATACCACCAGGAGAAGCCAAGTTCAGTAAACAAAACGTACTGAAAGATGGCAACAAGCAAACCATTTCCGGATTTATTTCTGAAATTTATATGTTGTCCATTTTGTGGTTCGAAGTGACGACAAGAAAACAAACTTGTCGATTGCATCCATTTAATCTCCAGGATTTGAGAGCAGCTGTGTGTGTATGTGTGAAGATTTCGGCAGCGAGAAATGAAAAGAACAGCAGACACTCATTGTGATGTACCAAAGAAAACCCAATCTTTATTTCCGTTCCCCCCCCCCCCCAAAAAAAAAACCGTTATGACATTTGATTTTATAGTGATATTACTTCTTTTTATAACTGTGGCTTCTCTACATCAGGAACCAGGTAACAGAGAATACAAAACAAGACTCTTTGAATCAAAGACAGCACAGCATTCAATACAAAAATGATAAATACTAGAAGAACGAGTTAAAACAGGGGAAATATGCAGATCTGTGACTGATTCTTCTCCGGGCCCAACACTTTTCAAAAATATATTTGGAAATGGAGCAGCAGGGATGGGTGGAAGGAAAAATTAGAAAAAAAAAATCTTTTCTATAAATGCTTTTTAAGGATTTCAGTTTGAATCTCCTTTTCAGATATCAAAGTTCAGAAGACATCAAAACTATCTCCTCTGGCAATTCTCTACCTTAAATTTTGCATAGTCCTGGGTTTGTTTTTTTCTTTTTCTCTCTTCCCAAAAATATCTTTCCTGCTATAGAAATATCTGAATATAAATCGCGTGTGCCTTTTGAAATCTCTAAAACGTTTCATTCGCTTTCCAAGAAAATAAAACACAATCTCTTCTCTCTCTCTCTTTTCTTAACAACCCGCTGAAAAATATGGGCTTAGAAACAAACAGCAAACTAAGAAAATGTCACTTCTTAAAGCGCGGCGAAGAATTTAAGAGTTTATTCTTTTTACATTCCAAGTTCATTTGACTTTGGGAGTTGGAGCAAAAAGGATCTTTGTCCTTAGAAGCTGGTGAGGGGAGAGGGAAAGTTATGCAGCTTTCAAGGTTGGAAAATCAATTTTTATTTATTTTTTTCCCCCCACCGAGGGGGAAGAACTGGACAGCCACAAACTTTGGTTGTCAGAGAAATTATTGTGCCTCTAAGAGATCAGCCTAAGAAACAAGAGTAGCCAACTTTAAAGGTTGCTTACAGGGAAATGGCGTTTTCTTCTAACAGCTCCTGAGATCACGTGAAGGAGAGATCTGGTCTCCTCCGGTGGATCCCCTCTCCAGGAGGGGGCATCCTGATCCGTACCTAGCGGGATGGGAGGAAACACCTTCCAGAGGTTTATAATCTGCATGCAGACCAGCTGCCTGGATCAAGTTTTTGTTTGTTTTTTTCCTTTTTAAAACTTTTATTTTATTTTTTTTTCCAAAGGGGAAGATTTAACTTCAGAAGGAAGATTAAAAGAAGAAGAAGAAAAAAAAAAGGAAGCCAGCCAGCGTGAGCCATCGTGGAGACCCAAACTATTTAAAAAAAAAAGTGTTAATAATAATAATAAAAAAAGGGAATACATTTTCTGAAGAGATTAGAGCAGGCGCTGGGGGAACTGAGAAGCGTGCTAGTTTTTGCACCAAGATAGAAAGAAGGTCGGTTTGCAACGACGTTGTAAAATTCTTCATTGGACATAAATTATACTCTCATGGTCTCATGCCCATTTTTTCTTTTTGCAAGATTGGAGGTTGTGTGTGTGTGTGTGTTTCGCCACCTCTCCAGAAACAGCTCATCTCTTCTCCTGAGAACTTTTGCTCAAAAGATCAAGAGGGTTTTTTTTTGGTTTTCTGAGGCAGAACCAACCAAGCCTAAAACAAGTCTGTGGATTTGGCACCGTAGGTGGAAGGAGAACAGAATCCAGCTGTGCTCTCTTCCCCACTGGCTGGCTTCACGGCTCGGGTTGGGGTGCCATTCCGATGTTACACCGAATCTTGGTTCTTTGATCCCGTTTGGATGGGCCAGCGCTGACAACCCCAAAAGTTGGAAAGGAACGCAACGAGCGAGAGAAACTGGAGGAACCCAAAAATCTTGTTGCTTTCCTCCCTCCCTGCTCAAGTTAGACATAATTATAAAACAACAGCCAGATACTCTAAGCGATGAAACAATCATTTAAACCCCGCTCCCTCCGAAACTTGTAACGTTTACACCAGCCTGCTGGGTTGATCAACAACAACAACAACAACAAAAATCAATATATTTCAAAAAAAATCAAAAGGGGAGGAGAAAGAAAGTTAACCGTGGTGTAAGGAGGTCAAATTAAAACCAACCATTTTCCGAATGACATCTCTAAGGTCAATTGTCTCAGATAGTGCTTGGCTAGGTGTGCCCAATATCTTAAAACAGCAGAATTAGCCCACCAGGGAAAAAAATAAAACACATATCAAGCTCTACTGCCTCACCCATTCTTGGTGGGACAGGCCACTGGAGACCAACAGAGGTATCTCAAGAAGCTTTGGCTTCTTCCAATTCACTTCTTGGCAAACACGTGCGTGAATCGAGGCGGCCCTCCTATAGAAAAGCTCTAGAGGACCTCTTCTGACATGGTGGTGCGAGGATTTCACAAGGCCACCAACTTCCAGGTTGAGTTTTCCAGGTCTATCCTGGAGATTCTAGACCTATCTCAAGTTTCTCCTTTTTGCTGAAGATCAGGGTCAGTCTGGGATGGTCATGGAGGGTTTGAGGCTCTCTGAACTGCTCAGCACAGTGGCCTCAAGCTGGGTTGGGAGTCTTCAACTCATGCAACCCTCAGCTGAGATAGGAGAGGAACGTTCTGGTCATTGGTTGGGTGGAGAACCCAACTTCTGGCAGATTCTCACCCACTATCTTGCTACCACTCAAGGGACCATAGGCCTGGCCTGTGATGTCCATGTGCCCCTCTCCCCCCAATTCCTGATCCTGTTCCGAATTCCATTTGCACACTCTTGTTTTAGAGCAGAGTCAGTAGTCTGAAGGCGTGTAGGGGAGATGACACCCCAAGCCATTACTAAACCATGTGAAATGTGTGTGTGTGTGTGTGTTCATACTCAACTGATGGCTACACCAAGGCGAAGCTACTTTTCTTGAAATGGGGAAAACCCGAGTCTCACCCTACTTGTAGGATGAAACTGCACAGGAGCAAAGCTCCAGATTTTCTAGCTGTAGCTTGCAGAAGACCAACATAAGAATGCGACGTGAGGAAAACCAGCTCACAACTTCTTCACCAAGACCTAAAACTTGCTGTGTTTCCTACACAAATCTCAACATATGGATGGAGAGGGCAATAAAGCATCCATCTGATGGAAAGACAAATCCAAGGAGATCCCTTCTCCCCACCCATCTTCCAAACATGGTAGAACCCAGTTGAGGACATACATCTGAGTGATGATCGCCGATGCTACCCTCATTTCATTGCTTATGGAGTCTGGATTCAGCACAGACTCCACACGCTCTATGGGAAAGCAAGTGACTGGAGAACATTTTGGCATGTTGTGATGGAAACTTCTCCACCATGCTTGGATGGGAAGAAAGGAGGCCCTGCATACCTTCTCAATGCTCAAGGCCTCTGTTTCAGCCGAGGAGAATCCTAACCCAACGTGTTTTGCGTCTAGGAGGCAACGATCTTGGAATTGATACGGAATATTTTTCTACCGTACTACCAAGCGAAAAGAGAACCCCTAACAGGCTTGGAGCTCTCTCCACCCCTCACCTGGCAGCAGTGAGTGTGCGTAACCCCAAACAACTGTTTTTTAAAAATAATAATAATAACAATGAAAAAGTCAAGAGTGGTTCCCCCTTGAGGAAAACCAAAGCTTTTTCCTGGGCACATCTGAGATTCTTCAAGAGCCGCCTTGCGTGGTCGCTGGCCAAGGTCATCCCCCTTCCTTGTCCTGCAGGAGAAGGAGGACTTCAAAGCTAGAAGCTGAGCCGCACTCGGCATCTGAAAAGCTTCCCACAGGTTTTCGAGGAGACCAAAAACGGACAAGGGGCTTCCTATGAAAGGCAGAGCGTGGGGAGGACGTCCGGTCCAAAGCGGTGACGTTGACAGGGCCTTCGTTCCTTGGCCATCATCAGCCCTTGGAGGGATAAATGCAAGAGAGGAGACGCGGATGAGCCAACTGTTGAATCCTCGCGACGGTCGTGACGAGCAACGTTTCCAATCCGAGGCTTCCTTGGACGGGAGAGCGAGAGGGAAACGTTCACAGCGGTGTAAACTAGGTGGTGGAGAAAGGATTGGTCAAACCACGCTCGCCGAACCGTGTGGTGCTTGGCACAGGAGCCGTCCTGAGTTGCTGTCCCTCCAAGGGAGCCGTTGTATGTGGCAGGACGGTTGATCCCGTCCTTCCAGACATCGTCGATGTGACCTTCCCAGATCCCACATGAACAGTGCCTGTTTATGAAGTACCTCTGGGGCAGGTGAGGAGTGCTTGGATTCCCAAAAATTTGAGAAGCCCTGCCTGGAATGTTATGTGCGGAGAAGATGAAAAAGGAAGGAAGAAA
The DNA here is from genome assembly GCA_032468155.1 of Oxyrhabdium leporinum. Taxonomy (NCBI): domain Eukaryota; kingdom Metazoa; phylum Chordata; class Lepidosauria; order Squamata; family Cyclocoridae; genus Oxyrhabdium; species Oxyrhabdium leporinum. The sequence goes on from JANHFL010001063.1 coordinate 149,787, forward strand.
AACGGGGTTGGGTGGGGAGGAATGGACCACCCACCCTAACTGCAGAGACAGGTTTCCATCCGGGGTACCCATCTAGTTCACATTTAATGGGTTTCAATGACCACTGGCTCGTAAACTCCAGACGAGACCCTGCAGGAGAAAAAGGCAGGAGAAAGACACTGTGATGGAAGAATGTGTGGTTTAGAAGAACAAAAGGAAGAGATTTTGACTTAAACTAAGAAACGTGGACCGGTTTGGGGCTCTACGTGTGCAAAGATGCTCTTAGAAAATCCTGCACTCTTCCTAGAAAGGAGGGTTAAACCTTGAGTATCAAACAGCGACTGTTGCGGGACCATACCTGTTTGCTAGCTGAATCCCGCTTAGTGTAGTCGTCCCATCTCGGCTCACAAACAGCCTCAGGTTACTATCTGGAAGACAAAAAGGAAGAGGGCTGAATTGCAGAGATATCCAGGAGGCAAATATTTTAACCTTTCTTACAAGATGGTGGGGAAAATGCAGCTCAGCTGGAAGGAGGGGTCAAACAGGGGCCTAGCTTGGAATCCTTGTGCAGCTGCAAGAGGCAAAAGCTTGAACTTGCCCAAGAGCTATGAATCTGGTCATTTCCAGGGGAAGGCAAGCAGTCTGGGAAGATTCTTGTAACTCGGGGAGAAAACAATAAAGTTGCTTTCTTCAGCTACTTACTCACCTTCAGTGTTGCTGACGTTGGTGAAATCCTGACTTTGCATGATCTTCTCCACAATGTCACCTGCGTCGATCCGGGTGTCGTCCACCCAGGTGGGGTGGCTTTCTACAGAATCCTTTTTCCTCCTGCAGGAAAAGAGGTGACCAAAGATAAGGGGGAAAATAGGCAACGGGTCCCCAACGTTTGGCCCCCAGATGGATCCTCAGATGGATTCTAAGACGGAAGAGATGTTCTTCTCGGCCATTCCATCTCCCTGTACTTACCGAGAAGATCTATCGGACAAAAGGTTTGGCCTCGGGGGCCTCGGCGGCTTCTCCAACCTGTGCTCCCGCTCGCCCTCCGGGCATTCGACCGTCATGCTGAGACCTCCAGAGGCGCTGCTGCTGGTTGACGTGTTCCGGCGGTGGGTCAGGTCTGACAGGCTGGAGGATCTGGAATGCTCGGTGCTGTATCCTGCAAACGAGAATGTCAGGATAACCTTGATGGTCAGGGAAGGAACCGTCAGAATCCAGCATTGACCACCAGAAGAACATCTCAAGATCCTCAGCAGATGGAGATGGGAGACGTGCCTCTTCTACATCTCCTGAGGTTACCTGAGATTTGAAAACAAGCTCCCTTCACACCGCAGAGGTGAGCTTTAGTCTTCTGGACTAACAAGATAAGAAACCAATTACCATGTAGGATAAACCAATCCTATGTGAATTTAGTCATCTCCCTCTCCATTTAACAGCAACTCAATTGGAATAGAGCTGGAAGGGACCTTGGAGGTCTTCTAGTCCAACCCCCTCTTCAAGCAGGAGACCCTACACCATTCCAGACAAATGACTGTCCAGTCTCTTTTTAAAATCCTCCAGTGATGAAGCACCCACAACTTCTGGTGACAACTTCTGTTCCACTGGTTGATTGTCCTCCCTGTTGGGAAGTTTCTCCTCAATTCCAGGTTGTTTCTCTCCTTGATTAGTTTCCATCCGTTGTTTCTTGCTTTCTGGTCCTTTGGAAAATAAGTTGACCCCTTCCTCTTTGTGGCAGCCCCTCCAATCCTGGAATGCTGCTATCATGTCACCCCTAATCCTTCTTTTCTTTAGACTAGTCAGACCCCAAATCCTGCAGCCGTTCTTCGTATGTTTGAGTCTCCAGGCCTTTGATCGTCTTAGTTGCTCTTCTCTGCACTTTTTCCAAAGTCTCAACATCCTTTTTGCAACGTGGTGACCAAAACTGGATGCAGAATCCCAGGTGTGGCCTTACTAAGGCTTGACAAAGTGGTACTAACAGTTCACGTGACTTTGATTCTATGTCTCCGTTTCTACAACCCAGGATTGCATGAGCTTTTTTTGGGCTGCCGCCGCACACAAGTAGCTCATATTTAAGTGGTCGTCCGCTCACACAGTGACTGTTTTTGAGCCAGGTTTCGCTTGATCTGTGTTTGTATCTATGGATCACACGGGGTCTTCTGAATCGTTGGCCAAAGAAACATTGAGCTGTAAAGCAGGATTTAGAAATTACAGGGTGGGCTTCCCTTTAATGGCAAAACCGAACAAATCCAGGACAGTTGTCGACTTAAAAACTGAAGATGGAAGATAGCATCCAAAAACTGAAATCAAACCTTCTCAGGAACGCCGTGTAAAAAAAAAAAACTTGGGTCAAGGTATTTGTCTGGATCAGGGCCGAAGGAATGGGGTGGGGGTTGGGGGGAATGTGGAAGAGATTGTACCTTGCATTTGGTGCAGGAGAAGGGCTCGCTGGAGCACAGGGTTGGCATTGAGCAATGATGCTGGACTGGGGGCCTGCAGAGTTAACATCTGTTGCTGAGATGGTGTCACTGTCCTGGAGGGGGCAAAAAAAAAGACCAGAATATAAGTATTCCTTGATTTATAACAGTTCATTTAGTGGCCATTCGGTGGAGTGGTGTGATGGCCTAGAGGTAGAGCTCTCACCTCAGAAGAAGGAGGCTGCGAGTTCGATCCTAGGTAGAGGCAGATATTTCTCTCTCTGGGCACAATGAGAATATATCTGCCGAACAAAACTCCGCATTGGCGACAGGAAGGGCATCCGGCCTGTAAAACACTCAGCTCCATTCAGTTGCCCAGACTCCACCCCGCAAGGGATTATGGAGTCATTAAAAGAGGATGGTGAGGATGGTTGAGAAACACTTTGAGTTGACATCCCCATCATTTTCTTCAAGGTACTTTTCCTCCTTGTAGACACACAACTTTTCACTTGTCACACCTCAGCTTTTCTAAAAGCAGAGCCAGATGTTCGTGAGAGATAAAAAGAGAGGTGATTATGCAATAAGATTGAGCAGTCTTTCGTAGTTAAGCGCGTTGAAGCTTAATCAAAAGAAGAAGGTAGATATCTCTCGTCCATTGTTTTTCAATCATTTCTGATCAGTGTTGGAATGGCAGCTTGAAAGCCTCTTTTCAAAACCTTTTTCCACAGGGAACATTGTATTAATTCCAACCAATTGTATGTTTGTGTGGTTTTCCTCAAGGAAACAGTAACACATGACAGGTATTTTTGTAAATGAAAGCAGTCAGGAAACATCTGTTGAAGGTGATAATGCCTAAGTAGTTTTGCTGTTGCTCCGAAAAACTTAGTTACATTCAGTGGAGATTAATTTTTCATTGTCCTCCAGTTAAGATGAGCATTGCTTACCCGGAATTACTGATGGAAAACATCACATGGAGTTCCAGATCATAAAAATTGGATGTGGATGAGAACATCAAATGGATCTCTAAATTTTGGAGAACAGAGAAACTCTATTCCCCAACTTGTTCTGCGATGTTCTTACTTTAATAAATCATCACGTAAAACCAAGAATTTTTGACATCCAGAATGGAAGTTAAGATGTACTCTGTGCTATGGACCCAAAATTAATTGGTCCAATAGCTGAATCTTTATTTAACACTGGTGAAAAGGTCATCTAGAGATTAGAGGAGCAGGTTGTCCTAAAAGGAAGAAAGCAGTCTTGAGTGGCACATACAGATGGATCTTCTCATCTTTGCTGGTGCTACCAAACTTCATGGGATGATTGTCTCACATCTGCGGCACATCACAGGGGTCAAGCCTGGCTCCATATCTTGGTTGTGCATTTGTCTTCTAGAGAGTACAGTTGATATCTCAAGCCAATGATTAGGGAAAGGAAATACTTATCAGACAAACATTCAGTTGAGTCAGTTCTTCAACTGTCTGACCCTTCTGAGAAGCACCGAAGAAACCAATGATTGAGAGGGAAAGATGATGACCAAGACTAGGCCTTTGATCAAGAACTGATGATATTTATGAGAAGAGGGGCACACTTTGAGTGGGGACTTTGCTTCAGGAAAGGATTGAGTGAAGTAAAATTGTGAAGTCGCACCAACCTCTACCCAACAATCTGGGCCCTCATTTTACCCACCTCAGAAGGATGGAAGTCTTCAGCTGGTGGGGATCGAACTGTTGGCAGTGGGCAGAATTAGCCTGCAATACTGCATTCTAACCACTGTGCACAGGAAGGAAAGGAAAGGAAAGGAAAGGAGGAATAGCAATAGCCATTAGACTTATATACCGCTTCACAATGCTTTCGAGCCCTCTCTAAGCAATTTACAGAGCGAGCCTATTAACTCTAACAATCTGGGTCCTCATTTTACCGACCTCGGAAGAACCGAAGGCTGAGTCAACCTTGATCATGGTGAGATTCGAACTGCCCAATTGCAATCAGCTGGCAGTCAGCAGAAGTAGCCTGCAGTACTGCACTCTAACCACTGCTTATCAGCCGAATTAGCCTAGAAGATTTATTCAAGCCTCTACAGAAGAATCTGATCAACTAAAGTTCAATGTTAAATTGGTACCAGATAAGAGTCAATGGAATTCAGGAGGGGTTGGACTTGGAGCCTTTGTGGGCACGTGAGAACTCTAAGCTTATGGCATGCTTAACTCCACCCCTCCAGCTCTTCCTGCTCTTCTCCTACAATACATGAAGTAACTGCCACCAAACAGTTGGTGCCTGCAAAGAAATCCTCTCCTCCTCTTCTTGTAATTCTGATGCCACTGTGGCCATATTTCTCATATGTCTACTTATGTGGTTCCTGCCCAGAGGGAATCATGTAGCTCTGGTTGGAAAATAGAATACTGGATTAAGTAGACAGGCACTTATTTTTCAAGACCCCCTTCTCTGGGGGAGGGCGGGAAGGATGTGACAGCTGATCAATAGGCTAAGAGAAGCCAACCAATATTCTAGGAAAAAACAGCAATACAGTGTTTCTGGCACTTCACGAGAAAATGAATTACCTCCTGGCAGAGATAAAGTTCATCCATCTTTCCATTCAACCTGTGCTTGTGGCAGGGTTAGTTGTGAGTTGATCTTGTCTGGGCCGCCCGTCATGTTTCTGCTCTGACCTTCCGCAAAATCTAGTTTTGACTTAAATGTCAAGGAACTGTTGAGACGGGAGCTTTGGAGAAGCGCGTCCAGGAAGGTATTGATAGGTATCAGCAAGGAGTTTTGCTGCTACTGCTGCTGCTGCTGTCGTTGCCAAGTGAGAGAGAGATCTAACCTTTGAAATTTGTTTCGTCCTTTTTTGGGGAGGTTTGGGGCTCTCTCTGTGATCCCCAGCAGCTCCAGCACCCGTTTTTGTGAGCTGTTGGGACCGGAGGAAGAGAAACTGTAACTCACAGCTCACAGATTACAGCCTGAAAGAATGGCTGTGTCCTTTTCAGCAGGGATCCTAGTAATACGTTCCTCTTACAGCATGTGTGCCCTGAATTTGATTTCCAGAATGAACTAGGTGGATCAACCCACTAAGGAAGACTTTGTCAGGCTGGGGTTGTTGTCTTGTTCTGTTTTTGTTTTGCACTCATGTCAGAAGCATCAAGGCGCTTCTGTATGGAAAAGATTAGCCAATGGTGCGGTGGCCTAGAGGTAAAGCTCTCGCCTCACAATCAGGAGGCTGTGAGTTCGATCCTAGGTAGAGGCAGATATTTCTCTCTCTGGGCACACTGAGAATACATCTGCTGAAAAAAAACCTCCACATTGGCACCAGGAAGGGCATCCAGCCAGTAAATACGCAGCCCCATTCAGTTGCCCAGACTCCACCTCACAAGGGATTATGGGGCCGTTAAAAGAGGATGACTTTGAATCATTGTTAAACAAATAGTCATACGTCAAGGGTTACCTGTAGTTTCATAGTCTCACACCTCCTGTGAAGTCTTTGCATTAGGTGATCCATCAGTATAGAATTGAATACTGTCAGTACAGATCCCCTAATCACTTCATCCTCCCAGGTATTCAAAAAGCTCATATCTTGTTCTCCTTCAAATGAGCATGTATGCAAAATTGGTTGTGGGTTGCTCTCCCCAAATTAATCATTGTGTTTTCTAGGTTAATTGTTTCCATATTTTGTTTTTATTATTGTAGCCTCCCAGAGCTCTCCGGAGTTGGCAGCCCTAGAAGGATGATTTATAAATAAAATAAATTTGAACATTTACACAAAGGGCTAAGTCATAAATCATGGGTTATAGACTATGACAGAATAGTAGGCTGTGTGAACCCAACCACAGATAGCGTCCCCAACATTTCATTCTGCCTTTCCCAAGCTAAAAGCTTAGGAATTTCTGCAGCTTTCTTAACTTAATGCTCTTCGGAGGCATTGGGAGTTGAAGTTTAAAAATTCCAGGCAGGCATGTGTTGAAGTCCAATACATCAGGAGGCCACCGGGTCAGAACAGAAACTATTAGAAATAAATTGAGAAAGTGGAAGGAGAGAAATTAAAAATTTATCTCAAACTATTTAGCCATTATTTGTGTAGTAAACGTGTTTTTCCTTTTATAGTTTAGGGGAAGGAAAATAATTATGATCGAACTGGGCAGATGTAGAGGAACCTGTTTGCTAGGAGTATCGCGGAAAGTTAAAAAATTACAGGGTAAAACATTTCCACCAGATATTCTTACATCAAATCCATATATTTTCTTGTAGCACAGAAATCTGACTTTTACCAGAATACCAGACTGATCTAAAGGTTGAAAACGAAAGAATGTACCAGGTTGACATCACCTAGCAATCTTTGACTAATTTTAGAATTCTAAACAGAGAAGAGAAGGAAATCTCAGGGTTTTTAATCTTAGACTGGTTCATCAAAGTCCTGGAAGAAAACAGTGAAGAAAACGGTCTTTTCCATACCGTTGCCAGGATAATTGCAAATATATCCACGAACTCCACCAGCAGCTGACCTCCAACAGCCTTGTTTCTCCATAAATAAATAAATAAAATTATATGTTATGTTGCTGTCTAGCACAGGAACAGAATTTTGTTATTGGTTGTTGTTGGTTTTTTTGACCGACATGACACACACACACACACACAAAATATTTGCAGAAGTGAATATTTCATGTAAAGGACTTTTCAGTTTCAGCTTCCAAGTAAACCTGCTCATTTGAGTTCAGCAGTGAAACAGGACTAATACTCCATGGCTGAGCTGCCAACAGTGATGTTTAAAACAGCATAGAGAGAGGTCAATATTATGAAGTACTGACATACCCTCCTAATTGCTCTGCATACCAGGGAATAAACTTAGCCAGGCAGATACATTAAGTGAAACTAAGTGTTGTCAGCGCTTCTAGATAAAATGCGTCTGATTTAGTAAAGAAAAACATGTTTACCACAGAGGTTTATAAAATTCACTTCCCCACTCTCCTGGGCCGCAGGAATCTTTGGGAATGTGAATTTTTACGTATCTGCTTTATAGATATTTATTCTCGAATACATTTATCATCCATGAAGTGCATTTTCTTTTTACTCTCCCCCCCCCCCGCATCTTCATTTTTTGTAATTCGTATAATTAATTGTGTAATGTTATGTTTTGACTTTCTTTGAGGTGCAGCTCAGATAGGTGGATGGACATTTGTTACATGCAGCTGAAAATTATTTTAATAAATCTATACATGTTTGAAGTTATGGGGAAAAACCTAAAGATTACCGGGTTGTTACTAAAGTGGTGGAAAGTGTTGCTTCAAAAAACAAAAGCTCTATTCAGAACTACCCCAGGATACCCATACAAACACGCACACACATTCCAGAAGCCATATCCCAGAAAGGACATGACCCAGAACAAGAAAAAAAGAACTGTTAATGAAGTCTACTGATTAAAATTAACTGCCTATAAACTAAGATACTCAGTTTACAAAATTAATTATGCTTTGTTTCGAGATATCATCCATTCTCTTTCATATACAGGCAGTCCTCAACTTGCAACAGTTCATTTAGTGACCATTCAAAATTACAATGGCACTGGAAAAAGTGACTTATGACTATTTTTCACACTAATGACCATTGCAGCATCCCCATGGTCGTATGATTTACATTCGGATGCTTCTTCGCAACTGACTCATATATATAACGGTTGCAGTGTCTTGAGGTCATGTGATCACTTTTTGCAAACTTCTGACAAGCAAAGTCAACAGGGAAGCCAGATTCACTTAACAACCATGTCACTAATTTAACAACGGCAGTGATTCACTTAATAAATGTGGCGAGAAAAGTCATTAAATGGGGCAAAACTCACTTAACGAATTTCTCACTTAGCAGCATAAATTTTGAGCTCCATTATGGTTGTAAGTTGAGGACGACCTACACACAAACTACTCTCATATTGCACACAGGCACACTGAACTCAGAATCTCTCAAATATTCCCTCCTTCTTCCAGTGAAAACATGAAAAAGAAAAACAGCATGGAAATGCAGAAATGAAATGGGATAATAACCATGAGAATGAAAGGGAGAGACAAAGCTGGAGGTAATCAGGGACAGAAATCATCTCCAAAAGAATTAAAATCAGTAGGCATTATTTTAGAGCATCCATACTTTTCAGCATGAATGTCTGCAATCATTTGCATCTCCTCTTCATTCTTTTACTTTCCACAGCTCCTCCTACATATCAACAAATGTAGCCCCTCCCCTTCTCAGACAATTAACTATTTGGAGAAAGAAATTTTCATCCTACAGGTAAATAAGTCGTTAGACTGCACTAGAATGGAAAGTTTGTTCTTTTATTTATTTACTAACCAAAATGTATATCTTGTCAAGTTCCCAAGATTCTTTCTCTTACAGCAAATGCCATCTAAGTGATTTTAAGCCAACGTAGATCAAATTGAAAAAGCTTGTTCTCAGTGCAGGCAGAATGAAAAATGGATGAGTGAAAAGATGGGGCAAAATCCACTTGTGTCGCTTTGTCTGCCTTTGTGAATAATAAAAATTTCGGAGCTGGTCACATATATCATGTGTAGCTTTCACAGTTTCCTTAGACATTCTCAATTGTAGGATTATATTTTTTTAAAATTCCAAGCATCCGCACAATGTTTGGAAAGCCAAGTCAACCAAGGATATATTTGTTTGTTTGTTTGTTTGCTTGCTTATTAAATTTATTTGCCACCTATCTCACTACAAGGTGACTCTTGATGACTTACAAATTAAAAGCAATAAAACTATACTCCTTATGAAGAAGCCTGTGGAGAGCCTGAAGGTGACGCAAAGTAAGCGTACCAAAAGCAGAGGAAGAAAGATTGTGCTAGAAGTCTCAACGGAGCCTATAATGGAGTGACCTAACTCCACTTTCTAAAACACATTTGCATTATAATTATTGAAAAGCTACAGAGATCCTTGGAGCAGCAGAGTAATTAGACTTCCTGGTGAGTGTTCTTATGACCCAAGGCATGAATAAGGGGAAATGCAAAGAAATAAGTACCAGGATTTAAAATAATCCACAGCAAAAAAATAGTTCCTGAGAGTTTGGACTATGAAAATTTAAAATGGGTTTATTTTAAATAAATAAAATGGGTTTATTTATTTATTTAGCATATGGCATACAATTTCAGGAAAATCTACAAATGCTAAACACAATGCAATCCTGACGGCCTAAATTGCTACTTCATTCTGTTCAGCACTTGCCTTCCTATCGTTGGTGCACTTCGGGAAAAAGTTTAAATGAATTTGGATTTGGCTTATTTAAAAGTAAATAATTAATTTGTGAATTAATTAAATAAACAAAGTAAAATAGACTTTCATGGAAAAAAAGATGTTTGAATTGTCCAAGAAAAATAATAGGTCACCAAAACAAAAAGTCAAGGGAGTGTTGTTAAAGTTCATAAATTATAGAATATAGTGAATGGGACTAATGAATTAACAATACAGAGAAAGGGAAAATAAAAGAGAGAGAAAATGGCTCATTTTGGCTGTTGTTTTCCCTTCTTGGAAAAATTAGAGAGAGATCATTTTAGGCTAGCAGCAGAAGAACGTAGGTGAACACCAGTATCACAGCAAACATCAGAAAATGGCAATACACTAGTGATGTTACAAAGAATGTTTGAAGAACATTATAAAGTCATTGGCAACTTTGTTGGCTAAAAGCTTTGAAAATATGAAAGAGAAATTGAATTTTAAAAAATGGAAAATCTTCAATACAAATGATTGGAAGGGTAAACTAATGAAGGGAAAAAATGAACTTGCACTTATTCCTGAAAATAAGTAAAAAAATTTAAAGGGGGAGTAAGAGAAAATCAATTTGTTTGGAACTGCACGGAAGATCAGAAGCTGCTTCCTTTTTCAAATATAGTTTTCTTTTTTCTTTTCCCTTAACTTTCTGTTTTATATGTTTTCATGTTACTTTTATTCATGTAAACATTTTTAATAAAAGTTATATTTATAAAAAAAAAGGAAAGGACAGAACTCTTTGAGTTCTATTCGATTGCAGACTTCTCCCAAAAGAAAAGTTTGATTCAAATGGAAATAAGTAGCATAATTTACACAAGAAAGGAATAGCAACATAAAAGTAAATAAATAGATAGGGAACATTTAGCTACCATGCATAAATTTTAAGTTTCCAGACCAATTATATTTCTCTTCATTTAAAACTTTTTTATTAGCTTATCAAAGTATAAAATACAAAGGAAAAAAGATGGAAAAGTAAGAAGAGAGGAAGGGAAAAAGACGGGGTATAGTGTAATGGGAGAAAAAAAGGGAAAAAGGCACCAACTTACCACTCTCTTTGCCACATTCAAAGTAACAACATTTCAACGACAACTGTTTGCTTGTACCCAGCAATATGTACAAGCCATTTCTATAACAATAAGTCTGTCTAATTTACAGAAACAGAATCAAAGTTTCATTATTATTTTTTCTCATTGCGAACACAAAATCCAGAAGCAATTTCGAACTAGAGACCAATTACATTCTGACTCTTGAAGAAGTTAAGATCATTTAATATCTGAAGGAAGCTCTGAGAAATTTTGCCAAGAACTGGAAAGAGCCAAATGTTTGTACATTCCAAAATAGGAAAAAAAAGAACCCACAGAACTATAGATTGGTCAGCTTGACATCAATACCATATAAAAATTGACAAAAATCATCATTTTGTGAGTGTTTTGTAAAGAATGCCCTCTTAGCAGGAATCAGCAGGAGTTGATCAATAACAAGCAAATTTTGATAGAATGACCAAATTAAATGATCACGGGATGTAATGTGCCTTCACTTCAGTAATACATTTGTCAAATATCCCATGAAATTTTAATAAAGAAGATGTCAAAATGTAGATGCAGAGCTGGCTGAACAATCATGCCCCAAAAGTTTACATTAATATTGAAGAAGGTACCAAGTGCTGTATTGCAGGATTCTGTTCTACTCCCTATATTGTTCAACTTATTACAAATCATTTGGATAATGGATTGGAAAATATTATCAAGTTTGCAGTTCGCTCAAAGAATAGGAAAAACAAAGAACATTTTTGAGGATGCTACTAAGAATCAGGAGGGTGTTTGACAAACTGCAGCAATTTTGCAACCAGCAAAATGAATTTCAAGAAAAAATTCAGAAGTCCTTCATTTGGGTTGGACAAGTAAAAGCTGGGAGGCAGTATATTAGGCACGTATTTTATATGCAAATTTATTTCAGGTGGCTTGATAGATCAGAAGTACAACAGGAGCCAGTGCAAAATAGCAAGAAAAAAATAAATTCACATGCAGTCCTAAACTGCATGAACAGAAATTCAGTATTGATATAAAAAGAAATCATTGTTTCCTAGCCTTCTGGATTGATCAGGTCACACTTGGAATATTGTGTTTGGTAAGTGCATACATCAATAACAAATTGTAGTTGGTGGATATGTTTAATCTGGAGAAGAGATTACTGTAGTGTGATACAATAGCTGTCTTCATGTGTCTGAAAGGCTGTCATGCAGAAGACAGTATATTTGTTCAGTGCTGTTCCAGGAAAAGCAGCAAGTTTAAATGATAAAGAAGTAGGTATTTATTGGAAATCAGGAAGAATGTCTTAATAGAACTGTTTAGCGATGGAACAAACTGTTTTAGTAGATGGTGACGTATGATTCACCAAGAGTTAAACAGAGGCTTAATGGTAATCTCTTAGTAGTAGCTTCTTGAATTGCAATATTCTTGTACTGTATGGAATAATTATTTCCCAAATCCCTTCTGCCCTGATGTTCTGTGATTCCAGCAATTCCAGAACAGGTTCCCAGCTATGTTACAAATTCCAAACTGAGTCTTGAGGCAAATGTGCTGAATATAAAAGTCAAAAATCAGTGTCTATTTTCAACTGTTGGTTCAGATTATCTTTCTTTCCTATTGGGCTAGCTCTTCTAATGTTGGAGAATGGATTCAGGTGGCGCAGTGGTTAGAGTGTTGAACTGCAGGCCACTGCTGCTGATTCAATCTAGCGGTTCAAATCCCACTAGGC
>JANHFL010001063.1:178496-190102 GCA_032468155.1 Oxyrhabdium leporinum
AGACGCCAAGCGTGCGAGGGCTGGCAGTGCACAGCAGCAGCTGCAGCTTGATGGCCTTTCTGCTACTAATTGGCTGGGGTGGGGAGAGATACAAAATTTCTGCTTCCTGTTGTAACCTCCCACCCCCCACTCCCCTTCGGCTCGCGAGGAGCATGGTTTTTGGGAAACTCTCGAACCATGTGGCTCTTCTGTCTTTCCTTGAGTTCAATGCCAACACTTTGGTGTAGGGGAGGAGAGTGGGCTACAGCCTTTATTTTATTTTATTCTTTTGGTAACAGGTAGCTTTCGCTACAGGGAGCAAAAAAAAAAGGGTCAGCGTGATAACGGAGCAACAAGTTGTTTTCATGGGGAATTGGAAAAGGTGGAGCTGCCTTCTTTTATCCCCTTTTACTGCAAAATTCTTATCCCAAGGGAAAAAAAAGGGGGGGGGGAATTGTGGCAGCCATATTTATGACTTTCTCAAGAGGCAGCTCAGCCCTCCTGGGGAGGCAGGGAGGGAGGGGAAAAAAAAATCCTCTGTTTTTTTTTCAGAGGCCAGCCTCTCTCATTTCATTTCTTGGTTTTAACTGCTTAGAGACATATTTATTTTCTATTTATTTGGAAGGTGGGATCACGCCTGCCCATCTATTTTTATAGATTCGTCGCCACAGAGTTGGTGTGTTCGTGTCCTTTGTCTTCTGTTACTTTTTTTTGTAGAGGTTCTCTGTATTTATGTTCTGAATTAAAAGCAAACAATGTTTATTTTGCACGTTGAAACTTGGAACCCCCCCCCCCCGGGGAGGAAGAAGAAGAGGAGGCAGCAGCCTCACCGAAGGTGGCCGACAGCGCTTGGTTTCCCCCTTTCGTTGGGCGAGCGCTGCCTGTTTTACATTTGAACCACTGAGTCAGGAGGGAAGAAGTTGAGCGGAGGAGGAGGAGGAGGGAGGGTGACGGTGGAGAAAACGTTATTTTCACTTGCACGAGAGTTTCAGATTTGCCTCCTCTTCAACCTTCCTCGGGGATTGGGGCTGCGCGCGTTTGGATTGTGTTGATGTTTTCTTCTTCGATAATGCAAAAAGTCTGGTTGGACTCTAGAGGGAAATCTCAGGGACCACCCCCCCCAAAAAAAAACAAAAACAAACCCAAGCAAACACATCACCACGAGGTGCCAGTTTTCGTTAACGCACGGAAGAAGGTGGGAAGCTGCTGCCGGGAGGCCGTTGGGTGCCGCAACCGAAGGCGCCTCTTCCCAAATTCACCAGATTTTCACGAGAAGGGAAGCTACGATTTCCCGAAGCAGCAGTGCGCCCAGATGTCCTCCGCCCATCGGCTGCTCGGCTGCTCTGTGTCCTGAAAGACTGATTTGATGGGTGGTTGTGGTGTCGTCGAGTGTCTCTCTGTTGTTCGTTGGGACCATCCCGCGCGCTCGTCTCGCGTTTCTCTCCGGATCGGGAATCACGACGGCGTTTCTTCCCTCCCTCCCTCCCACAGACTTGTTCTTCGGATGAGTTGTTGTGTTTGTCTAGGCAGCCCTTGCCTTCCTTACCATTGGTGGCCTGGAGATAGTATTCAGAACATGCAAATCAATGCAAAATTAACCACCTCGGGAGCTGTAACCCCGGGTTTACGAAGAGCAGACGTTAAGTAAAATCCAGAAGGTCTTTGATGGTAGGGAGCAGTTTGCTAATAAAGGTTTATCATGCTAATATTTCTCCGACTTCTGTTTGGGTTTTGTTTGGGGTGATGCAAATTCAGACCTCAACCTGTTCCTGTTTTTATCCTCATAACTGCATACAGGTGAGTTCATTGGCCTATAAGATCACACAAGGATTCCCTGCCTGCACCCTCTCGGGTTTTTAAAAAAAGTCGCTCGAGATGATTCTCCCAACATGACCCAGGACACACATTCTTCTTGAAGACCTCCTGCCTTGGCTGGTGAAGGTCCAGAGAGGTCTTAAATTGTGAGGCGGGCAGTTTTAGGCCCAACGCAAGGCAGAGATGACACGCATGGCATAGAGTTATATAAATTGGACTGCAGATGGAGGCCCCACCTTTGATCTGTCCCCTATGGCGTTTTCTCATCTACGGGGAAGCGTTTGAGGATCCAACTGTCTTCTGCTGGCTTGGGTCAACTCTGTTTTGCTCCACCACTATTCCATTTCCTGCTTAGCTTCCCTAAATCTTTTCTTTCGTTCTTCATTTAATTCTAATGAGTTACATTCACTTTCCAAACCCTTGGAGAACAGTCCAACCTCTCCTAGCACTCCACTCAGCTCAACCCAACTTCAAAGTCTGGCTTCTGACTTCTCCATGGCCATTTCTAAGCTCAAGCACCATTAGACCATTTTGTCTGTTGGGAATTGAATATTTTTTGGGGGGAAGCTTGTTCAAAATACATGGAACTGCACTGCTGATCTTGTAGAAGTGAGACCTCTTCTAAGACCTCCTTAGAAGAAACTTCCAAGGCCTCTTCTAAGAGGTCTCACAGGCAAACGCTAACTCATCGCCTAGGGGAGTACAGAAAGGTCATTCTCCACAAAACATGTACTTGTCAAAGCAAGTTTATTTGAACTAGAAATGATGCAGGCCAGCAATTAAGGCTTCAGGTCATAGCTCTGGTTTGAAGCACCTTCTGTTGCTTGGATGTGGGTGTCTTCTTTCTGGAAGAGATGCTTAATCAGTGTCGTCTTAGTTGTATGTACAGCTGCTAGCCCAGGTTTGATGAACACGGAATGTGCAAACAAGAAGCATTGGTTTGGAAAATGGAATCTTGGGTGGTAGCCTCTAGACATCTTTGACGGTGGAAACTTAAGAGAAGCCAACTTTGGTTAGGACTTGTTTGGGCGACACCAAGAGATCCAAGGCTCTAGGCTAGACTGGAATACCCAAAAAACCTATCCCCCTCTCTTAAGGGAAGGGCAAATATTTTCTGGAAAATCAGAATATGGTTTGGTGGATGGAGGCCTCCAAAAGTTCATCCCTGCTCAAGATACCGTTAGAAGAAACAATCATTTTAGGAATCTCCAGATTTGCAATGCTTGTTCTCCACGGTGGGTGACCGTTCTGGTCTGCTTCTTTCCACATGATAACTTTCTAAAAGCAGGAAGTACCTCAAAAGGACCTCCTCCTTTGGCATGGATGAGGCTGGACCAGCTGTTGGTGCAAAATGCCAGGAATGGAAGTCAGTTAATTGTTGCAGACCCAGGAATGAATGATATGCAATAGCACAAGCCGGCTCAAAAGGCATCTGCATAGCTTGTCCAGGAGGGGGAGACCTTTGCAAATAATTTGGCATCTGGTGTGCTGATCTTTCCAGGGTTGGTGAAGTGCCACCAGTAGCGAAGTTTGCATGATGAGTTTAGGCATTCAAAGCAAAGGTAGACCTTTCTCAAGCAGGATAACTCAAAAATAGACTGAAATCTTCCAAGCTTACAGATGATTCAGCTCATCAGTTTTAGGTCTTGGGGATGATTTGAGAGAGTCCACTGCACACACCCGTCCCTGATTTTGCTACTCCCAGAGTTCCTGACAAAATGAAAAGCAACGTATGATTACAAAACCATCCCTTATCCAAAAAAAGAAAACAACACCTATAAACTCCCAATGAATGTCAGCCAACTCTTCTTGTTTGGTGTTACTGTGGTTCTTCCCACACATCCATGAAGAGTAGTTAATAGTAGTCCACCCAAATGTTGCCACCCATGTTTGAAGAGTAGTGCATAGTTTTGGTTAGATTCAAGTTATAACCTGTTTCCCCAGAAATAAGACCTATCCTGAAAATAAGCTGGTGCAGGGCGCATGAGGCAGCTCTATCCTGCCTTGTGGTGGCAGCACAAGTGCACTAGCGGTCTCCTCTCCCCATTCCCCCGAACAAGCAGAAGAAATGGGCCTCCTGTACATGGAAAAAAATAAGGCATCCCCCGAAGATAAGCCCTAGTGCTTATTTTTGGGCCTAAAAGAAAATAAGACCCGGTCTTATTTTCGTGGAAACACGGATAGCAAACTAAATTTTCCCAACTCTTTAAATGGGGTCTTCCAAGGTTTCATCCCCAAGTTTTTGCCACATGTCCAAATAATTCAGGAGACCTAGTGCCTTTCTTCTCTCTGGTTCCAGATCTTCAGGATGGATTATTCCTGGAACTATTCTTCATTTCAGGTCACCTCTGGCAGCAAGTTGAGACTGATCAAATTGGCAACTCCATAACTTCAAGGACAAGGATCTTTGTCCTTTACAGGCCGAATTTTCTTGAGGTCCACCTTTGAGTCCGAGGCTAAACATGGTGCAATTCCGTGTGGATTGAAAGGACAGGAGACGACCTATTTCATTGGTGGGTTCTAGTCTGCTGAGCGTGGGGAGAGAGGAGTCGGTGTTCAAATATTTGGCTCTGAAACGTGTAGATTTCCCTTAGGTGAACTTCTTGTGAAAGAGGTCCACTGTGTTGAAAAGTAGGCAACTTTGGCTGAAGGAGGAAAGTTTCCACCTAACATGATTTTAGGAGGGTGACTGCAAGAGGGGTCCAAGCCAAGAGTTGTGTCTCTGAAGGGTAGTAAGAAATCGGTCGGTCCTTCAAGAAAACGTTTTAGAAGAAGCTCCATTTGGAGATGCTGCTTGTTCTAAGGATCGTTGTGGTGGCAATCAGTTGCAAACCATTAGGTTGTTGTCGAAAAAAGAAACTTCTTGCAATTGATGAATACAGGAGGGCCTCAAGTTACAGCAGTTCATTTAGCAACTGGTCACTGAAAAAGTGACCTATAACTGTTTTTTTCCCTTTGATCAATATTTGGATGCTTGGTAACTGGTTCATATTTATGACGGTTGCAATGTCCAGGAGTCATGCAAAATCACCTTTTCCAAACGTCTGACAAGCAAAGTCAATGGGGAAGCCAGATTCACTTAACAACCGGGTTACTAACTTATCAACTGCAATGAGTTGCTTAACCGCTGTGGCAGAAACGGTTGTAAAATGGGACAAAACTCACTTAACAAATGTTTCATAAACGTTGGCTTCAGTTGTGGTCGTAAGATGAGGCCCACCTGTACTTCATTAGTATTTCAAAGTGGTTGCTTTATTTTCAGAAGAACACAGTTGGAAGGGACTCTAGATGTCTTCTAATCCAGCCTCCTGGTCAGGGTGGAGACTACACCGTTCCAGACAAACGGTTGTCCAATCTCTTCTTAAAAAGCTCCAGTGTTGGAGCATTCACAACTTCTGGAGGCAAGTCATTCCACTGGTTAATTCTTCCTCAGCATCAGGAAATTTCCTTTCTCCCAACATTGCTGCCGGCAAAATGAATTGCTTGAAGTTTCTTGAAGGCATCTACAGCAACCTAAGACAAAACCCACCCTGGAGTTCAATAATTCACACAAGACATCATTCATGAAGGTTGAACAACAAGAAAGGAGGTCATCTACTTTGACCGAAGTTAAGGACTGAGTCGAAACATCCTGCACAAAAGCAAGGGTAAAACTGTTGTATGGTTGCTAAGAAAACAGCACAAATCTGCTTGAAGATGTATTTCAAGGATGGCTTGATCTTTCACGGTCTATCGCCCTCCGCTTAAAAACTGGCATGTAGACGTTCAAAAAAATGCACATTTTTCGACTGTGTTTTGAGAAAAATGTCCTTGGGAGTCAGATCTGGCTATAAGGTGGCCTTCTATTGCTAACAAGTGCCCGGGGTGTAGCAATCAATCAGGCAGAATTGACAAGGGAGTGAGAAATTTCAATTCAGGAGTCAAGAAAACACTTTTTCATCTCCTGTGACGGTTTTGTCAGCTAGAGTGGGGTCCTTTTCTCTCCGGCAATGCATTTCTCTTTGGTGTCTTGGAAATACAGAATGTTTCATCCCCCTCTAGTTCAAATAAACTTGCTTTGACAAGTACATGTTTTATGGAGAATGACCTTTCTGTACTCCCCTAGGCGATGAGTTAGCGTTTGCCTGTGAGACCTCTTAGAGGAGGCCTTAGAAGTTTCTTCTAAGGAGGTCTTAGAAGAGGTCTCACTTCTACAAGATCAGCAGTGCAGTTCCATGTATTTTGAACAAGCTTCCCCCCAAAAAATATTTAATTTCCAACGGACAAATTGGTTGAGCTTAGAAATGGCCATGGAGAAGTCACAGAAGCCAAACTTCAAAGTTGGGTTGAGTTGAGTTGACTGCTAAGACGGGTTGGACTATTCTCCAATAGTTTGGAAAGTGAATGGAACTCCAGGATGGAGTTAAATGAAGAACCAGAAGAAAAGACTTAGGGAATCTAAAAATATATTTTTTAAATATTTCAAAGGTTTAGAAGATGGGGTAGATGACTTCTCTAGCGCTCCAAATTCTGGTTGAAACCTTCGAAGGATCTTCTTAACAGTCTGCTCTTCAAAACATGCTGTTTCTCTTTCTTCCTTCACAACATCAACTTCTGATTCCCCACCTTACTCTAAAAGTTCTTGGGAACTTCCAGCTTCTCTCCGGGTGATGTTTTTGAGCTGCCTTTGTTCTTGGATGCGTAGAAAGTCCCGCTGTTTGTGATGGTGGTTTTCTGTGACACATTTTTTCCCCGTCCCTCTGGGCTACCCACACTTTCCATTCTGAACATCTCCCTTCCCCCTAGAAGACATTCCCTTCTTGATGGGAAGCCAAGACAGTCGCTAATCTTGAAAGACTGGTTAATGACTTCATGGACATTCCTTCACTCCCTGACCTATCAATCAATGCAAGGACACCATAATCCACCCACGATAACTTCTCCAAATTTTTCTCCTGACAACAGGAACATGAGAGGTTTTTAGAATAGAAATCAGAATAGAATAGAATAGAATAGAATAGAATAGAATAGAATAGAATAGAATGTAGAGTAGAGTAGAGTAGAGTAGAGTAGAGTAGAGTAAAGTAGAATGGAATGGAATGGAATGGGATGGGATGGGATGGGATGGGATGGAATAGAATAGAATAGAATAGCATAGAGTAGAATAGAGTAGAATAGAGTAGAATAGAGTAGAATAGCATAGCATAGAATAGAATAGAATAGAATAGAATAGAATAGAATAGAATAGAACGAACCTTGGAGGTCTTCTCGTCCAACCCCCTGGTTAGGCAAGAAACCCTATACCATTTCAGACAAATGGTTATCCAATCTCTTCATAAAAACCTCCAGTGTTGATTGTTCATTCAGTTGAACTTTCCAAAGGGCTACAACTCTTACTACCAATATTGGCCGGATTCCATGTAGCACTTTGTGGATATTTTAGAAAAAAAACAACCCCCAACATCATTGACTGTGGTAACTAAGTTGAGAGCAAATCATAACCATCGAAAGCAGAGATGTCCAACCATGGCAACTTTAAGACCAGTGGACTTCAATTTCCAGAATTCCCCAGCCATCACGAAGCCCACCAGTCTTAAAGCCCCCAAGGTTGGACACCCTTGATCCGAGGCACAACAGCTTGGTGAAAGCTGATGTATGGAAGGAATGGAAATTTCTCTGTTTGCTTTTCATCAGTAATATTTGTCCTTTAATTAATGTCATTCCAGTGTAGGTAGCCCCACTGGGCAGAGAGATTAGCTAGAATTTTATTGGATACCTTTGCTAGGTGAGATCAACCTAGCAACCTTGGAGTAAGGAGCTGATAGCCCTCCTGATTAGATGTCTGGGAGTTAACGTTTAACTCACTGTTTGGGTGATACGAGGAAAACAGGAATGCGTAATGTTGAGTCTTCTCCCCTTGGATCCGCAGAACAGAAGGTCGTTGCATCCATTACCAGCCCAGGGTGGGCAGAATAGGAGAAGAAAAAGAGGGTGTTGCATCAGATATAGAACATAGAATCGTTGGGTTGGAAGGGACCTTGGAGGTCTTCTAGTCCACCCCCCCCTGCTTATACCATTCTGGACAAACAGCTCTTCAATCTCCTCTTGAAAACCTCCAGTGATGAAGCAGCCACAACTTCTGGAGGCAAGCCATTCCACTGATCGTTTTAACCGTCAGGAATTTTTTCCTTAGTTCCAGATTGGACATCTCTTTAATGACCTTCCACCCATTGGTTCTTCTTTTGCTCTAAGGTGCTTTGGAGAATCTTCAAATCTTCAGGTTCATCTACGTCTTCAGCTGGGTGAGTGGTGGCCTCAAACGATGTACAAGAAAGAGTCCATGATCTGGAATATTTTCAGTGGCAGTGAGGATCCCAGCCCTTCAATCAGAAAAGTTTCCATCGAAGGTCCAGTTTGCATGAATAAGAATCTGTGGGTTTCCTGATCTCTCCTTTGACCTGCGTTCTTGGCTTCAGCTTTCTGTTCTGACGCCTTGCCTCTGATCTTCATCATCTCAGCATTGATGGCTGCCTAAGGCTCAGGCCCGATCCTCACCATGATCCGAAAGCATGATTGTTTAAACAATGTCACTGCTCCCATATGGAACCGCCACCTGGTGCTGGCCTTGGGCATCCCTCAACTTCTCATCACCTTCATCTCCGCCGTCTTCAACTCGGGCGTGGTTCTTGGGGTGGTGTTCTCCAAAGAGTTGCACAAACCCATCTTCATCCTCTTCTGCAACTTGGCGGTCTCCGATTTCCTCTGTGGCTCTTCGGGCTTTTGGATTGCCCTGCTGTTCATCATGGACCCTCAAAGCACCGTCGTGGGGTCCAAGGAACTTCTCAGAGCTTACACCTTCCACACCATGTCGATCCTGGCCACTATTTATAACCTGGTCATCATTGGGATCGAACGCTACCTGGCTGTATCCAGAAGTTTAAGGATGAGATACCGAATCACCAGGAACCAGATTTTGAGTACTGCGTTGGGTATTTGGGTGTGTGCCTTCTCCTTGGGTTTCATGCCTCTGATGGGGTGGAACTGCTTGGAGAAGGATAAGATCTCCGCTCTGTACAGTCCGCTGTGTATGGACTATCTCACCTTCATCACTATTCCTCACTGTCTGGTGGTGTTAGTTCTACCACTCTTCACTTATCTAAACATCATCATATTTTTGAGAAAACACAAAGGAAGTATGGAAACCCTAGGGCAGTGCCATGCTACCTACCGTCTCGCTGAAGTCCAAGTTGCCAGAACCAGCGTGTTGATTTGGGTTTTAGCATTGTTTTCTTACGCCCCTTTCTTTGCCGGGGTTGTGTTTGATTCAGCCACTCAACAATGTCCCAGCGAGCATTCTCCAGATATCTATATCTTCAGAAACCTCACGGCCATGATGGTCACCATTAACTCCCTAGGAGACCCCATCATATACACTCTGAATATGAAGACATTAGGACACAGGTTGAGGTTTCTGAAACTTCCTTCCAACAACCGCATTGAAGTACAAGCCATTGGACAGGCCTGATCTTGGGTGAATCTCTGGACCTGTGAATTTCCATCTCTTGTGAACGATCGACGACTGGTATGATGGATGGTGCCATCCTTTACATGTCTACTCGGAAATAAATCTCATTGAAGTTCAATGGGACTTGCTCCAAAGTAATAGGATGGAAAGGGAGCGGGTGGAAGACATGTAAAACCTTGTACAATGGGGCATGACAAAATACAGGTAGTCCTCAACTTACAACCATTTGTATAGTGACCATTCAAGGTTACTACAGCATAGAAAAAGTGATTTATGACAGGTCCTACTTATGACCATCGTAGCATCCCCAAGTTAATGTGATCAAAATTTGAGGGCTTGGCAACTGGCATGTATTATTAATGGTCATTATTAACCGCCGTTTGCAACTTTCCCAGTCAGTTTCCAATAAACAAAGTCAATGGGGGAAGCCAGATTCACTTAACAACTGCAGTGATATGCTTAATAACCATGGTTTAAAAAGGTCATAAAATCGGGGATGACTTATTTAACAATTGCCTTGTTTAGCAATGAAAATTTTGTCCCGATTGTGGTTCGTAGGTCATGGGCTACCTGTATGATATCTGTGTTTCTCTCTCTTTAAGATCTTTTGGGAAGTACCTGTTAATCTGATTCACTAGGATTGAGTTTGTAGTCCTCCCTTTCTTTAAATAAGAAGATTAAAGGTAAACGTTGATTTTCGATGGGTTCTGAATGCAGATTTACAGTACTGTGTTGCATTGCTAACCAGTTTCAGCACCTAAAGGAGTGGACAGTTCCCCACCAACAGAAAAAAACCCAGAAACACCCAAAATTGTTTCAAAATTTAAATCTCAGGGACCATCAAGAAAATGCAGTACAAATTCAGGTTGAAGATTCAAGATTTCGATGTGAACTTCCTCCAGAATGAATTATTAATCAGAATAATTCTCTGATGATCACAAAAGCTTGCTTTATTTTTTCTTCTTGTTACAGTAAGTAGGTTACACTTGGCTTTAAAGAAGTCATTTTATTGGTTATTTTCCATTGGTTTTATCTGTTTATTCAACTAATTGCCCGTATGATGGATCTCAGCCAGATAGTGCCTCCGATATAATGAGCTATGACCCACTAAGTAGCTTACTCAATAATGAAACTGTTACCTTTTGCTGTGCCCCAAAATTTACTGCTGACATCTCAGAAAAATGGCTTGGATTAACATCTTTCCTCCAAAACAGTGGTGAACATTGGAGAAAAAGGCAGATAAAAAAAAAAAAAGATTTAGATTTAAAACAGACAACATTCACAAAATAACACTCAACCTAGATTTAGAAAATACATTCTTTTTATATATGTTTGTGAACTCAAGAAATCAGAAAATGTGCATAGTGTATTTTTAATAAATGTAATAAAAAGGCTTTGATGGAGGATGCATGTTGCATCTCTGAATGATCCACCCTACTGTTTTTTTTTCCTATTATCGTTTATTGATAGTGCTAATAATTGTGCCCCTATCTTGCATGGATTGTGACTGGCTCCCTTCATTGTGACTGTGGGAGAACACTAAACAAAGAGTAAAATTTCATTCTGTGCAATCCTACATACAACTACTCAGGAGTAAGCCCCATACAGGTAGTCCTCGACTTATGACTACAATTGAGGCCAAAATTCCCGTTGTTAAGTGAGACATTTGTTAAGTCAGTTTTGCCCCATTTTACAACCTTTCTTGCTACAGTTGTTAAGTGAATCACTGTAGATGATAAGTTAATCACCCGGTTGTTAAGTGAATCTGGTTTCCCCCTTGACTTTGCTCGTCTGAAGGTCACAAAAGGGGATCACGTGACCTTGGGACACTGCAAGGGTCATAAGTATGAACCAGTTGCCAAGCATCTGAATTTTGATCACATGATCATGGGAATGCTGCAAAGGTTGCAACTGTGAAAAACGGTCATAAGTCATAAGTTGCAACTTTTTTGACAAGCAAAATCAATGGGAGAGCCAGATTCACTTAGCAACTGTGTCTCTAACTTAACAATTCCAGTGATTCACTGAACAATGGTTAGGTGCAGGGGTGGGATTCAAAAATTTCAGCAATGGGTTCACTGCCCAGGTGCTGGGTGGGCATGACCATGGTGGGCGTGGCCTAGTTGGCCTCCCGCACCATGGCAGGGGGGCTTTCCTTGAGCCTCCAGGAGGGCGAAAACGACTTCCCTGGGCTCCGGAGGCTCTCTGGAGGCTGAACTTCCAGGAGGCCTGTTTTTCTCCCTCCCTAACCCCCTGCACTTACCTGCATCCAAAATGGGCCACATGGAGACTCCTGGGAGGGGTGGGG
>JANHFL010001066.1:3186-44441 GCA_032468155.1 Oxyrhabdium leporinum
CTCCTCCTCCTCCTCCTCCTCCTCCTCCTCCTCCTCCTCCTCCTCCTCCTCCTCCAGTATTCCCAACTGCTTCCTGCTCACCCTCCATTCCCAAGAGTGCCACGTATTTCTTGTGCTTCAACCTCCCCAGTTTTCCAAGTTAGGTTTGCTGCATTGAGACCCAACCCTTGAATCTCAAACCAAAGGGATTAATAACAGAATGGGATCTATTTTGGAGGATCTATCTATTTTTTGATGATGTTACCTGGTTTGGGTAATGAAACATCTGCAAGGAAACAACCAGGCTCAGAGAGGACCAAGAACTTCATGGCCATTACAATCAATTGGTCAATCAATCGTTTAATCTTGCCTTTCTTTTTAGGAGCATTAGATCTTCTAAGTCCAAGGAATCTTGCAAGGCAAAGTCTTCTGCCTCAGAACATTCCACAGAGGGAGACCAAGAAGGATAGCTTCTCATTCCTTTCTTCTAAACTTTTTGGGGGTATTCCCAGCCAAAGAACATGTCAGATTGTTGGGGACCTCCGGAGACAAAGGGACATCATTTGATTCCAGAAGCTATTCTTAGCTTAAGGGACACACTTTTTTTAAAGCAAAAAACTACCCCCTTCTTTAAACAGGCAGATCTTATGCAATCCTTTTCTTCCTCCACCTTTTGGCGTGCATGTTATGTCTGTGAAATTAGCTTTGCATTCCTCATTTCTCAGGGTGGGGGGGGAATCCCATCAGCTTATAGCAGATTTATATGGCAGACCATCGCCTTGGTTGATTAATACCTAGAGAGGTCCTGGCTTTCAGGATATCATCTGCAGGCTGACAAACAATTTATGATCAAGCACCTAATTGCTTGTAATCGGATCTATCCTTGTAACAAGGCAAGCGACGATCAGCTTGGATGACTTTGGCTGTCGTTGCATTAAGGTGATTTGTTTTTAACATCTACTACCAACTCCAATCCAATGCTGTTCAGATACCTGGGGATTGCAGCTTTCTCGTTTACCAGCTGGCACGGCCAAGAGCAAAACCTATTTGTTTTAGCAATGTTTTCCCCCTATCCGTCATGATTTCAACCATCACGGGTAGCCTCTCGACTTACGACAGTGAAAAAAAGTGACCTGGGATTGTTTTTCACACTTATGACCATTGCAGCATCCCCATGGTCACGTGATTTACATTTGGATGCTTGGTTCATATTTATGATGGCTGCAGTGTCCCGGGGTCATGTCGCTCCCCTTTTATGACCTTCCGACAAGCCAAGACAAGAGTCACTTAACAACCGTGTTACTAAATTTTAACAACCGCAGGGATTCCCTTAACCAACGTGGCAAGGAAAGTCATAAAATGGGGCAAAACTCGCGTCATGAATGTCTCACTTAGCAACATAAATTCTGGGCTCCGTTGCTGTCTTAAGTCAAGGACTGCCTGTATTAGACAGATGTGTTCTGGCCCTATTCAAGATCAATGGAACTGATCTTCACTCTGACTGGGGAATTCTTGGAGTTGAAGTCCATATATCTTAACGTTGCCAAATTTATACATTATTACACAGCTGTGTTCCCTGTCAATCAGAAACTGTGAAACTGTTCTTTACTTCAGGTTTACAGCCTGCTTGTCAAATGCCCAAGCGTCTTCCATGTGAAATGTATTGCATTTATTAATAAATAAATCACTGTTCCATGTTCTACTATTATTAATTTTAAAAGATGTTGATGTCTTTTTTAAAAAAAACAACAACAATGCAATATATTTTCTCCCTCAGGTTGCTCTTGTTTGGCTTTTCATCAAAGTGTGTCTTTCCTTATTGTCACTTTTATTTTTCCCCTCCCAAAAATGGGAAGCACATTTGATTTCAACCCACTTAGAAGGTTTTTCAAAACCTCCGTAAGGAAAGAGGAGGAAAAGAAAGTCGTATTTTCAGTTTTTTAATTGCATTTCTTTTTCCTTTAAGGAAGGGCACTCTTTCAATAATTGAATTCCAGTGTGAAAGTTGCCCTCCAGAAGATATATGCTGGTAAGGAGAAATTTGAAATGATTAAAAAAAAACATTATTCTATTCAAATGTTCAAGCCATCCCATATGCCCTGAGCTCAGTTTTATTGCCATGAGTATTAACAGCCTGAAATTTGCATTAACCCTTTTTCTATAAGACTATTAGATTGTGACTACCTTAGAATTGAATTTCATATAGAAGAAACCATGTGGCCTAGTAAGGGGGCCACAGTCCTAGGTCAAAGAACTGGGAACCATTATCAAATACAACAATGAAAGAACACCAAGGACTCCACACAATAACCAGAGAAAGTGAAAGAACACAGACCGTAGATAATGATAACAATAACAATAACAGATATCTAGATCACCATTTGAAAAACGCCAGATATCACAGATGTCGAAAACCGAAGTGTACAATTTATTGATATCGCTGTATCAGGAGATGTCAGAGTCAAAGAAAAACAACTGGAAAAGTTCATGAACTATCATGACCTGGCCATCGAAACTACACGATTATGGATGACACATGTAGCAGAGATCCCCATTATCATTGGGGCACTTGATGCCATGTCCAAGAATTTTACCAAATACGTCAAGAAACTGCAGCTTCCTGCAATACCACTGCAGAATAGGAGAATAGGTCAGTTCCCTGTTCTCGGTGACAGCCTCTCAAATATGGGGAAATTGCTATCATGTCACCCTTCGATGGACATATCTAGTTCCCTCAATCGTTCGTCACATACTTTAGCCTCCAGAGGCCTTATCCTCTTTGTTGTTGTTCTCTGCACTCTTTCTAGGGTCTCAATAACTTTTTTGTAGTGTGATGACCAGACCTGATGCAGTATTCAAGTGTATCTCACCACTGCAATATAAAGCAGTACTATCACTTTACTTCAACAGATCTTGAAATTACCCCTTTGTTAATCCAGCCTAGGACTGCCTTAAGACTTGAGTTGCCTCACTCCTCTGGACTGCATTGAGGTCTCTTTCCTAGGGATCTGCCTTCTTACTACATCATAATAGGTTTCACTGACCTCTATAAACAATTGTTTACATGTTATAGCTACCCATGATTTGCTTTAATGCATGAATGGATCAAGCCATAGTCACAGCATGTTAATAGCAATAGCACTTAGACTTATATACCACTTTACAGTGCTTTTCTAAGCAGTTTATAGAGTCAGCATATTGGCCCCCCAACAATTTGGGTCCTCATTTTACCCACCTTTGGAAGGATGGAAGGCTGAGTCAACCTTGAGCCTGGTGAGATTTGAACTGCCAAATTGCAGGCAGCTGGCAGTCAGCAGAAGTAGCCTGCAGCACTGTATTCTAACCACTGCACCACCATGGCTCATAAGTAAAATTTTACAGAGTAAAATCTGTAGGGACTCATTTACCTTTATTTAATTATTAAATTTATATGCCACTCATCTCCCTGCCCAGAGTTCCCTGGAATGCTCTTCATAAATGCCCAATAATCTCCACTCCTTTTGTAGCAAAGCAATTAAAAGGGGCTAGTAGAAAAGAATCCTACCTGATTATCTTTTGCTGAGAAAGGAACTATTATTTTTTCAGTTTGGAATAAAAAAAATAAAATGATTGACTTAGAATCTGTAAACTCTTTTCCTTGTTGAATCATGAATAAAAGATCTAGGATTGTGTTGCTTAATTTATGCAAATCTAAGGCAATAGTTTACTGATATGTCTTTATTCCTGGGATCACTGTCTGATACAATACAATAAAAAATAGCCTTGAAGCATGATGTTTGTTCAATTTAACAAAAAACAGATCTATATCATTCTAGAAATAGGTTTTGTACATGAAGTGTTACCTTTTTAAAACCTTTTTGTTCTAAGGATTTAACTTTAAACAACTATTGTTTTTTGGATAAGAAGCACACACTATGCAGTAACACAGCTGAATTAATACATTTGCATATTCTTTGCAAAGACAGCAGGATAATTGAATCCCTATGAAAAAAATCCTAGTAGTTCTCTTCCATTTGTGTAATAAAATCTTTGCAGTTCAGTAGAGGTACATCCAGAGACAATTTAAAGGAGGTACAGTATTTAACTTGTTCTTCAAATAAGGGTATCCATTTCAGACAAATGTGGTTTGAAATACATAATGAGGAATGAAATACCGCGACATAATAATTGTTTAAAAGTGGCTTCTGTATACAAAAGAAAGAAAAGGTTATTCACATTGGGAAGGACAAAAAGTTGCTTGAAAGCCATAAACTAAAACTGCATATATTTTTTAAAACTTCATATATAATCTAGAGGTGTGTGTGTGTGTGTGTGACAATTGAGAAAGGAATTTGATCCAGCAGTATGCACAACAAACCAAGATGACATCAGCACGCAGACATGTGAGTAATGAAGTCATCATACCATTGCCACAATTACATACTTACATCATGATAGCTAATCTGAGTTGCAGCATTGCATGCTGATGTCATCATACTGTATGTGTGTGTGTACATGGTGTGTACATGGTGGCATAGTGGTGAAGATGTGCATCTCCTACTTGCAAGATTGAGAGTTCAATCCTAAATAGTGCAGATGTTTCTCTCCTAGGGTACAAAGAGAAAATATCTGCTGTGAACTCCACATAGGCATCAAGAAGGGCATCCGGCCAGTAAATGCTCAGCTCCATCCAGGCACTCGAACTCTAACCCGAATTAAGAGATTAAAGAGTCATAAAATGTCTCTGTGTGTATACATATAGATTGCTTCCCTTGTTTTTCCATAGATACCCTTTCTCGGATCCTCCCCAATTGTTGGTTGATCCACTAATACAGAAATGTAAAAAAACGATTTAAAGATGCAGTGTTTCCACAAAAGCCAAAAACAAAATAAAACAAACCCTCTCAACACTAGGCATAATCTGAATTCGATATTCATGTTATTCATTGTTTACTTTTTTAAAAAGAGATTAAAGTATGGCATAACCATGGTTAAACCTGTTAACCCTATCATGTTCCTCCTGCCATATAACTCTGAGTGCCGGGATCTCTTTTGGTTTGACTGCTATAATTTGGCAATTATAAGGGCCAAAAAGGAGACAAATGTAGGGGCAGAATGTAAGTCTGTTTCGCCTGCTCCCCATTTTCTCAAAAGCCTTGAGTCATTCTGCACATCTCCAGGGGCATTTTTTCCCTTTAAAAATCACAATTCCTCAAGTACAAGACACGTAGCGTGGTAGAAACTCTGCCCTTTGCTTCACAATATCGTCTGCAAGTCTGCAAGGAGAAGAGTTTGCATTACAACACTACAGTGCATGTGTCCTCACTTGTTTCCCTCTTCCCCACTTTGCACGCCTACGTATAGCCTCCGTGGCTGTCCTTCCTGCCTTATATTCTTTCTGATGCCCGAGAAGGCTAATCCTTTGAATCTATTAAAAAGAACAACAACAAAGAAACAACCCTGCTGGAAATGTCATGATGCCCCCTTAAACACTCCAAGCTGGAAAAAAAAACAGATTCCTGGGTCTGCCTTTCAATCCACTGCCATTTCCCCAATTTCTCCTACTTCCCAGTCTGCATGTGTGACATTGAGAACTGAAAATGTGGAATCGGTTGTCACAAAATGGGAAGTCTGGCCAGTGTTGACCTATAGAAGGACTTCCTTTGGATGATCTCAAGATAGAAGTATGTTTGAGTACGGTTAGTTACGACCACAGTTGAGCCCAAAATTTCTGTTGCGAAGTGAGACACTTGTTCAGTGAGTTTTGCTCCATTTTATGACCTTCCTTGCCAGAGTGAATCCCTGCAGTTGTTAAGCTAATAACACGGTTGTTAAGTGAATCAGGTTTCCCCCATTGACTTTGCTGGTCAGAAGGTCGCACAAGGTGATCGCATGACTCCAGGACGCTGCAACCGTCATAAATATGAGTCAGTTGCAACTATCATAAATATGAGTCAGTTACCAAGCATCTGAATTTTTATTATGGGACCATGGGGATGCCGCAATGGTCACATGTTTGAAAATTTGTCATAAGTCATGCTGGCTCAGGAATTCTGGGAGTTGAAGTTCACAGATCGTAACAGGGCCATAGTTCCCCACCACTGTCCTAGAGAAGTTATTACACGATGTTTTGAAACCTGAAAGGAATGGGTTATTTGTTTTGCCTTTCTAAATAGTAATTTTATGAAGTAAAAACTAATATAAACTGAAAAGTAGAAGAATTAAAACAATACAGTAGAAGGTGCAGAAAAAGAAAATAGGGAAAAACAGAGAAACAGAAAACAAAGAAAAAAAATAAACATATAGTAAAAATATATACATATAAAGTGACTCCTCATCTTAGAATAGAATAGAATAACAGAGTTGGAAGGGATCTTGGAGGCCTTCTAGTCCAACCCTTTGCTCAGGCAGGAAACCCTGTACCATTTCACACAAATGGTTGTCCAATCCCTTTCTAAAAACTTCCAGTGTTGGAGAACTCACAACTTCTGGAGGCAAGTTGTTCCACTGATTGATTAATTCTGTCATGAAATTTCTTCTTAGTTCTAGGTTGCTTCTCTCCTTGATTAGTTTCCACCCATTGCTTGTTGCCCTGGCCTCTGATTCTTTGGAGAATAGCTTGACTGCCTCATCTTTGTGGATATTGGAACCCCTGAGCTATTGGAACAATGCTGTCATGTCACCCCCAGTCCTCCTTTTCATTAAACTAGACATACCCAATTCCAGCAACCGTTCTTTATATGTTTTAGCCTCCAGTCCCCTAATCATCTTTTTGCTCTTCTCTGCATTCTTTCTAGAGTCTCAACATCTTTTTTACATCGTGGTGGCCAAAACTGGATGCAGTATTCCAAGTGTGGCCTTACCAAGGCATTATAAAGAGGTATGAACACTTCACGTGATCATAAACGTTTCTACTTTTTTGTTGATTTCTAAGGAATTGACTGAGTTGTACTGGGGGAAAAAAAGTAAGGGAAATAAGCTATGCTCATGGAAACATCCCCCTGCCTGCCTTATTAGCTAATTGCATGTACTGTATCTATCATTGTTTCTTCTGGATATGCAGTTCATCTTAGTTAAAAAGTAACAGATTAGGGAAAATAAGATATATTATCAGGATCAGAAGCAAACATAGGTAGCCCTTGACTTACAACCACAATTTAGCCCAATATTTCTCAGCTAAGCAAGACAATTGTTAAGAAAGTTTTGCCCCATTTTACGACTTTTTTTGCCACATTTGTTGTGAATAACTGCAGTGGTTTAGTTAGTAACATGGTTGTTAAGTGAATCTGGCTCCCCATTGACTTTGCTTGTCAGAAGGTCATGAAAAGTGATAACGTGACCCTGGGAACAGTCATAAATGTGAGTCAGTTGCCAAATGGCTGAATTTTGATCACATCACCATGGGGATGCTGCAGTGGTTTTAAGTGCGAAAAATGGTCATAAGTCACTTTTTTCAATATAACTAATGTTATTCAATATAACTTTGAACGGTCACTAAACAAAATGTTGTAAGTCAAGGACCAACTATAGCTATACTAGTCATGGTGTTCATCAGTCCATGCACATGTATGCATTCAAGGGAGAATCAATGTTATTTTGGCATAATATGATTGCTTTTGGAGAATATTGTAAACAATGGTGATCTGAAATCTTTTCCTGGGAGAGCAGTCCAGAATAATGGACAGTCCAAGCCAATGTTTTTTATGCATAGTTTTTATTAAAACTTTTAAACCAGAAGATAAAAGCTAACACAAAATAACAGAAAGTAAGGAAGAAAAAAGAAAAAGTAAGAAATCAAAAGAAAAAGAAAATGTTCAAGAAAAAGAAAATAGCTAAGAAATTAGAAAGGAAAAAGGTATAATGGCTTCAATATTCTTAAATGCAGTTATAAATACAGATGTATTTTAACCTCTTTTTCTATAAAATTACATCATATTACTCTTTTTTTCTATAATGTATTCTGTCTAATCATAAATGACAGTCATTTTTTTCATTTTTACACATAAAATAATAAAAAAGCTTCCAGTCCACAATAAATGTAGATTATATCTTTTTTCTAATCAAAGAAGTTAATTTATCCATTTCAGCATAACCTGAAAAACTTTTTTTCTTTTTTCTCTTTACTTCCTGTTAGTTTATGTTACCTTTTATCATCTTCTTTTTAAAAAAAAAATCAAAATGATATATAATAGAGCCATTCTTGATTGAACTTGTTCAGCCCTAGCAACCAAGGATAACAAATGGGCATACTTTGAGTTCATGTTATCAGAATAGCAAGAAAGTCAAGAATATGCAAAGATAAGGGAAAACATACTCCTGTTTTTATCACATGTTTTGACTGGGTTCATTGACGGGGTTAAAATGCTGCAGAAACACTGCAAAGGGAACAGTTGACCCAGTCAATAAATTCTAGGTTAGATTCAATCCAAAACAAATACAGTCTTTCACTGGGCTAAATTAACTTCACTCAGGTATTTCTGTACTATAGAGTTGTTGATGACACAAATTCTTGACAATATTATCCAGATACTTCCTTGAGAAAGTGAGCAGGAACTTTACATATTCAAAATATAAAACTTTGACCCAATTTGAATGACCCTATCCTGTTAGAAGCACCAGTAAGGAGATTTGAGAGAGTTAGTGACTAAGTAGATTACCTAATTGGGTTAAATGTTTTGTGTAAACAAGGCATTCATGTTGCAAATACCTAATTAGATAGAAAAGTATTTTCTTCGTTTTAGAAAGTTTACAACTTATATGGAAATAAATTCCAATTAATATACTAGAATGCATACTTGAATAAACATCTACAATATTTTAATAGCTAGATTATTTAACATGTGTAGGAGATGTCCAGGCTAAGCCCTAGGGAGAAGTCAAGTATTTCATCAGTCTCAAGTCCCTTTGTACCCACAAGAGATCTAAATCTAGCCCACCTTGAATTCTATTGACTCTTATCTACCACCAGTTTGCTGTGACTATTAGT
This sequence comes from Oxyrhabdium leporinum, assembly GCA_032468155.1. Taxonomy (NCBI): domain Eukaryota; kingdom Metazoa; phylum Chordata; class Lepidosauria; order Squamata; family Cyclocoridae; genus Oxyrhabdium; species Oxyrhabdium leporinum. The sequence goes on from JANHFL010001066.1 coordinate 12,131, forward strand.
AATTCAGATTCTTGTAGAAAGAGTGAGCATGCATTGAACCTGTATTCATTTGAATCATCTTGGCTCCTGATTTCTTGTGCTTTCTTTAAGTTGAGTCAGTGCTGCCTGAAGATGTTTTCATGGTCATGTGGCCAGCATGACATCACACTGCAGTGCAAAGAAACAGTGAAACATGGAGTGCTGTTACCTTCCCACCGAAGTGGTACCTATTTATCTACTTGCATTTATATGCTTTTGAACTGCTAGGTTGGCAGGAGCTGAGACATGCCTACCAAATGTCTAACAAGTAAATAAATAAAATGCAGCAAAATGTAGAAAATAACCTCTGATTTTTCTTGATCACTTAGAATAAGAATACAAATTTCACATTTAAAATTGTAAGCCTCCCAACATTACCCTGTGGTAAGATGAGCAGTCAATAATTTTTACAAATTCATCACAGAATATTGCATAATCTGTCACTGGCTGCCTTTTTCTTGAGTCCTTCTAGAATGGGGGTGTCAAACTGGCGGCATCACATGCAAGCCACACCCACCCCATCTCCACAAAGGCAAAAAATGTCACAATACATCATGATACATCACGTGATGCGATCGAGTTTGACACCCATGTTCTAGAAGGACACCCCATAGGTGCATATTCTCTTTCTACCCTCTTTTTAAAGTAGATCATTTGAATGTTCCATTGGATGTTATAATGTTGTTCTTTTAATTAAATGCACTTTGTTGTGATTGGAAGCAAATATATTTAGACCCCGGTTTTATTTTGCAGCTGTGTAGGCGCAGGTAGGTTTTTCATCTCACAACAATGTCTAGAAAGGCTCCTAATCAAGATAGCTTGTCAAACCAGCAGCAATGACAAAAGCTCCTGAGTACTAATAAAGAACATTTATTACCTCCTAGGTTATTGAGGAAGTGGACAATAGTTCATGAAAGTATTTGCATAATCACATTTTGTGTAATTCTCCTATTATACTTTCAAATCATAATGTAGATAATGAAAAAAAGTATTATTTTAGTACCTGAATCTTGGCTTCTCTGGATTCTGAGACTAAGGTCAGCCAAATCAATGAATGTTGACACAGGTCATAAAATATCAAAACACAGAAATGTTATTCTGAATGCCCAGTTTAGGAAGCTGTTTGTGTCTAGCTGCTGTTATTCCCTTTCTCCTGTCGTTACCACTTGTGCCACAAACCCATAGGCAACATAGTTCAACTGTTGAATATTTACTTGCCACACTACTATGGCATAGGGGCTTAGTCAGAAAAGATGACAATCAGATGTCAGTTCTTCAGCTTCAGTATAAATTAGCTTTGTGTAACAGCATATATCATTTTAGGAAATGTTTTTCCATGCTAACTCCCAAACTAATTAACAGTAACCCAAGTATTTCAGAAGAAAAACAAAGCGAAAACAGGTCTGGTGGTTATTTTTATTTGTTTGAATCAATATGCCAAGTTGCTCTAGGAACTATTTACGAGGGATAGAAAAAAATAGCTGTTTTGGATTCCCTTGACCATTGCTAATGCTTGCTTGAGCAGCTGGGAGCTATAGTCCAAAATGTTAAATGACTGTTTTCAACACATAATAGTATAGGAAAAAATGTGACACGTAAACCTAGATATTCCCAATCAGCACAGTATTTCTCTGGACCGAAAGAGTAAATTTGGTTCTGCTTGATGTTTCTTCTTGTCTTCAAAGTCCAGTCATTACTCCCTACTCCCCAAATCCATTTACTGGTGGAGATAAGTTTCTTCCACCTTCACTGATAAAATGTGGGACAAAGGACCAAGCTCAGAAAACATGCTTCTTTTAATGCTACCTTCTTCAATCTAGCTCTCTCCAAGTGTATTGGACTACAATTCCCAACATGACCAGAGAATATATCAGGGGTTAGGGATAAGAGGAGTTGTAGTATAGTACAGCAAATCAAGAAAACAATAGGCCATTAAAGCTCTGAGGCCACTCCTGAGATGTTCCTCCTATTGAGTCTATTGTATATTATTGTGCACAGGGGGCTGCATGAAGTTGTCTGATGCCCCTCCACCATCGGTCAATGAGAGAATCTAGCAAAGGAGAGAGAGTTGGATAAAGGGGAATAGTGGCTGGATGCCCATTGTGCTAAGAGTGAAGCCAATGGAAACTCCCACTGCCCCCATGTTGACGGTGAGCCTTTGTGTTCATGTGTAGAGGGCCCACTGGGTAGGGAATCTGGAGATCCAGAGTTAGAGTGTAATATAGTCTCTGGAGGGCAGGGTTAGGGAGGGCAGTTATAGCCAAATGGTGACAGGTCATTATGACAGAAGTCAGAAAGCATGCCACATGTGGAGAATATTGCCCCCAATGTTTATTACTGGTGGTGTCTTCTGGCCGTCTTCACTCACACCTAGGCCTGGCAAATTAATGGGCCTGGGGGTCTTGACTGCTGCTGTTTAATGCCAGGTTAATCAACAAGAAAGCTCTTATTTGTGACCTTATAAATGAGGATCAGGCCAAACTTTTATGTATTACTGAGATCTGGCTGGGCTCATAAGTGGGGAGGTTTCCCAATTTGAAATATACCAACTGGGTTTAAGTTTTGGCACCAACTGAGACTCCAAGGTAGGGGAGGAGGGATAGCGGTAGTCATCCAGGAATCTCTGGTAACCATCAGAGGCACTGCCAATTGTGAGACCCTTTCCTTGAAGTTAGATTTCTGGGAGCAGTTGGGATTGTTGCTATCATACTCCCTGCTGCTTTGCAAACTTACCCTACCAAAGCTGTTGGAGGTGATTGGCAGGATTGGCAGTGGAGTTCCCCAGACTCATGATTCTTGCAACTCTTCTTTACTTCTTGGTGGCTTTTGATCCTATCAACAATGGTATCTTTCTGGGCTGATTTAGGGAGTGGTGGTTGTGGCACAATTCTGTGCTGGTTCCAATTGGTGTCATCCAGGAGTGAGAAGTCCACTTGTTGTCTCCTGCTTTGTGGGTTACCACAGGGATCGGTGCTTGTATACCACCTAGAATCCCTCTGTGAGGGACATAGATTTTTTTAATCTTTTAATTTTTTGATAAAATGAATGAATGAATGAATGAATTGGGGAAGGCAGGGAAAGGGTAAGTTGTGCCTCTTCTGGCCTGCAATGGTCCGTCAAGCTGAATAATTTTGAGCTTTAGGCAACCAAGCTAAAATTAAAATGTCCCTGTATGAGCAAGTCTGCAAGGAAGGTGCTACAATTGGGGATTCTCAGATGGCCATGTTTGCTGTTGCATTACCTCTAATCCATCATTTTTTATTTGGTTGGACCTGGCAACAGCTGCCAATGTCTTTGTTACCTGACAAGTTTTTGGAAACTATCTGGAAGTTATATGTGGTACAGAATATGGCTACTAACATATTACATCTATGTTAAAAGCTCTTATCCTGATGATTGTTTTCAGGCACAATTTAATGTCTTAAAAGCTCAGCTCCTAGTCAAAACAGTGAGATATTGTTTGTATTAATAGAAATGATTATAAATATCCTACTTAAAAAGTAGAATAAAAGTTGGATAAAAAATACTCTATCTGATGGGGTTATGCTAATCAGTCCACACCCTGCTGATGAAAGTCCTGACACGCTGGGCAGGCCATGTTGCAAGGATGCCAGACCATCACATCCCTAAACATCTTCTCTATGGTGAGCTGTCTCAAGGAAAGCGATCACAAGGGGGACAAAGGAAGTGATACAAAGACACGTTGAAAGCCTCTTTCAAGTCCCTGGATATCGACACCACCTCCTGGGAAAACAGTGGTACAAGACCGATCAACATGGTGCATGTTGATCCACCAAGGCTGCCAGACATTTGAAGACAAAAGAACTACTACAGCACAAAAGAAGCATGCACTCCACAAAGCCAGAGCTGCAAATGTTGCAACAGTGGTGCCCACACATATCTGCACAACATGTGGCAGAACATTCCATGCCCGTATAGGCCTTACCAGTCACTTGTGGACACACCGTGGACAGTCCACAACCCATTAGATGTCAAGGTCCTCTTTGAACACGATGGATGAACATCATCATCATGCTAAGGCATAGAAGAATATGAACTGTGGAAATGAGCGGTCGATTTCCTTTTTTTGCAACGGAGAATAGCTCAAATGTTCAAAACACACAGGATTTAAGTTCGTAGAGATATGTCAGTACCCAATTATGCCTCATCTTTGGAATTTGTTTTAAGTCTCCTTAATATAAGGAGATTCAGCTTACTTCAGCATTTGCCAGGAAGACTTTAGATGGCAAAATCCAATTTATTTTAATAACCACTGGCAACATACCATTTTCTTTACCACATCAGCAATTGTTTTTCTAAATACAGCACTAATGGGCAAGAAAAAAACATTACAATACTGGACGTTGTGACACCAGAAGGGCGAGATTTTATAAAAGTTAACATCTCCATAATCATGATTTAGCAAACTGAAAACAGCTAAACCACAAAGGAAAAACACACACAGCCACACATACATAATCATGTTTCCCTTCTTTTATCTCACAGATTTCTGTAATAAACTTGTTGCTAAAGAAATCTGATCAAATTGTGACACCGTGTTTTGAAACTCTTCATGGAGTTCATTTGAAATTTCAGCATAACAAGTGGCCTCTTATCTGTGTACTATTCCAAGAAGGAAGGCATGCTATTTTGTCATCCCAGCTGAAAAACTAGCTGGCTTTGCACGTAGACCCAGAGAGAAGAGAGACAGAGAGTGAGCTTGCACACATACAAGTAAACAATGGTAACCAAAACTCTTTCCTTTTCCCCCTGCTGCTGTTACTGCTTGCTGGAACTGGAATGCAGGAAGAAGTATGGCCCAGATTCCTGAGAACCCACTTAAAATCAATGTTTTACTTTTTATTTGCTTTTGACTGTAGCTGCAGTTTATTCTGTGGTAGCATTCTTGTTCTGCCTCTCCCAGCTGAATATGGATGCATGCATCTCTTACCGAGGTCGTGCACCTTTTTTACAAATAGACCCACTGAATTCCTACAGAGAACTTACATGAGCAATGATTACTCATTTGTTAGTGCTGAGGCTGACAAATATTTCATTGAAGTGGGGAAAGCCAATGCTGCCTTTTTAAAGTTAAAAATAGTCTTCTGTAATTTGGGGATATGCAAAATTAGTTGTAGGAGAGGATATCATGGTGCTTCTTCCCATGTCAGTAGATGGATCACTAGCTCTAACCAGCCCAAACTATGTAAAGAAAGGTATTTTTAAAAAAACAAACAAACTATTATCTAGATATAGTGGCTAAGGTCTAATACTAACTCATCCTGGGATATGTTAGGCTTTGGCTTAGTGTGGTATGTAAATACTGCTGGTGTGGCAAATTATGTTTTATAGCTTAGTATACTGATTGGGTTGAGAGGAAGCAATTCTGCAGACATTGGGCCTGAAGTCACTGAGAGCATGAGTGATATGCTATAAAGAAGTTCAAAGAAGGCATGGGATAGATAGATCCAAGTCTTTGTTTCATTGTGGAGATCCTTGTATGACACAGGACCCGTCTAAAGGGGGCTTCTTTTGAGGTTAAAATAAGGGGAGATATTCAATGTATGATCCTGATCCAGAGAAAATCTCAAGGTTAAAACATAGCAATAAATACATAAATAAGTAAATGCTTAGCATCTTCAACTGGATTAATAAAAAGCAAGAATGAGTAAGATCATTGGAATAATTATGGGAATAGTAATGGCCAGAAAAAAAATAGTTAAGCTTGATTGTTGAAGAAAGACATCTATTTAGAGAAAATGAGTTACACTTGTATGACTGTCACTATTTCAAAAATTAATCACATGTAATACTTCGCAATCCAAAAATAAATCATCTATGCCCTTTCCCAAACAAAAAGCTCTTTTCTGAACTTTGAAGCTGAACTACATTAGCAAGAAGAAAAGGCTTCATTTTTGAAACGTGAGTTTGAAAAGTTTGAGACTTTCATATTTATGTGATGAGAATTATGTCACAAAGTTAATCATTCCCAGGATATAAACATTCAGGCTAATGAAAAACTTCTTGTGCAAGCAGTTATTAGTCAGGAGCATAACATTGCATAATGCTTTCTAAAACATGTGTTATGTGATCAGAGTACAAGGCTACATAATACAGACAAAGTGTTTATGCCATATGCTGACCTTTCCTAAGACAGAAATGGATCCATGTGACATGCTTTTCTTGCCAACTGGGACTTCATGCCAATAATTAAACTTGATGAGATGAAGGAAGACAAAATTGTCTTCTTTTCAACCTTTAAGAAGCAGTTTTCAAGTTCTTACATTCTGCCATAATAAATGTAACCATAGCCATGTTGTCTACTGGGAACTTCGCTTTTTAAAGCTGGAAATCAATAAAGACTTCAAATGGTTTCTGGCATTTGTAGGAGAGAAAACACATACTCATATAGATAAATGTGCACCCACATGCACTATCACGCACAATTGCTTTATTTGCCAAAGAAGTATAAAGGTCAGAGGAACAAAGACAGCCAAAAGAATGCATGGCACATAAAATCTTAGGGCAGAACAATGGTGTTTGAAGTTCTTGAGCAATAACATTAGTAAGCTGTTACTTAATCTCCTACCAGTATTACTGAAAAGAACATTTGCGAAACCATTCAGGCAAGCATGCTATAATTATAATAAAAAGAGTTTTACAGCACCAAATAATTTTAACTCTGCACAAATACTTCTTTATACCTAGCTTAATTAGGAAGAACAAAGAAAGCCATGGGTTGTAAAACATGCACTTAAAACTATTATAGATAGTAGACAGCACGTACATAGAAGTATCTTTACCTACTGATCGCATCCATTCTATTCTATGAAATCCTGAATACGGTTGTTAAATGACTAAATTCCCACTGAAACCAGTAATTTCCCAACTTGGCATACTCCAGATATATTCTAGAAATTCCAGCTAGCTCTCATAGTAAGAGAGGAAGCTGCAATGAACTCGCTGGGGATAAAGGCAGAATATAGATTTGCATTATAAGGAAACTCTGCTAAACCAGGTATAAGTAGAAAACAGATTTAATATTGGAAAACCCTTCGATAATTTATAATAAATATTTCTAACTTTTTATCCATTTTAATTCATTAAAATTAGACTGCAGAGATGGGAAAACAGTTTAAAGAACCAAAGGCTTTTCTTTTGGGACTGATGGACAAACAGTTGAGAAAAAGTTATGGAACTTTGTTTTTGTTTTCTGCAGCAAATTATTGCACGCACGATGGAAGAATTTGACTCCATTTCACAATGGAGAATGGTTGGTGAGGATGATAGAACCTGCCTGAAATGGCTACATTTTCTTTGATCAGAAAAAAAAATCATTTATGTTTATTGAAATCCTTTATAGACTTTTTGCATGAAACAAAAAAAGGTGAATGTATGATTTATAGGTTTGATGATTAAATAGGATATATTTAATCAGGAAACGAGAGGATTAGGTTGTAACCATAAAGTAAGAGGTAAATATCTAATTGTATTTATAACTGCTGTAAAGAAGATCAAAAGCTACCTTGTATCTTTTTTCTTTTCTATTTTTCTTTCAGTTTCCCCTTTCCTGCATTTTTAACTTTCTTTTTTCTTTTTTCTTTTATATTAGTTAGTATCAGTTATCTTGCTTTTTAAAATCTTTAATAAAATGTATTTTTAAAAAAGCTGAAAAAAATGAAAAATAAAAGTGCGCTGGTCTGAAAAGATTTTGAGGTTAGTTTACTTGTAGTATGGAAAATAAATTGTTGGCTAAGGAGATGCTCAGTGTTCTGGATGTATAATCTGTTCTCTTCTCAATATACCGCTTTGCAAGTGGTAGATACTGTTTTTCTAGCAAAATAATGTAGATTTCACAAGTTTTAAATCTGCCTGTTCTGTACAAAACCATACTTTATTACTCATATTATTCCCACTATGTAAATGGGATAATAGGACTCATCCTCCATACTTTCCCTAAAAATTTAGACTTTTCCAGTTGAAACCGGTAATAAGCTGAAGAAATTGATACTTTTGCATTTTCTACCAAAATAAAGCTTAATTTTCAGAGCGCATTCATAGTTTTCTCTATACGTAACCATTTTGTCATTTTTGAACTTGCAATTAATGCAGGAAAATGCAGTCAGACTTCTTCCTACCAGAGGTTGACTGGATTTAGTAGAAAAGTATAATTCAGTTTTCAAAATTCTTGAAAAAAGAATGTGGGTTCCACATGCTCCAAATTTTGAGAAAACTTCAGCTGATAAAACTAATCAATATTGAAGTAGAATGAAGATATTTAGAATAGTTTATTGATTAGCCTTGCAACATCTATAAAAGAAAAATAAAATGCATAATCTGGTTCCAGGATAAAAGAGATGGAATGTAATGCAGTGATAAAATACATATATGATAAATACAATGAGTCAGCAATTAGTATGTGAATCTCCCTTCCAGGATACCTCAATTTGTTCAATGTGTCGTGTTCTTAGTTCAACTGTCTTAAAAACTAAGTAATGATATATGTAGGATAACTAGGAGAAATTCATTCAGAACTATGCAAAAGATGGATGTGACATGGGGCATATAATGCAAAGAAAAATGGAATATCAAAGTAGCTATAAAACAGGTAAGAAAACAGCAAATGGCTGCTATGTTAAAATCTTAATCTTTATGTATTCCTTTTTCTTTCCCACCTGCACAACAGTCATTCATCTGTGAGTCTCTCTGTGTGTCTGTGTGTGTGTTTGCGTGGAATATACACAGCAGTAACACAAAGCAGAGGGCAATTTGGGAACTGCCAACTTCTTGAACTTGGACACAGTCAAATGGATAAGGTATGTTCAAATCCAGCTTGCCATTTCTCATTTCTTGTTGTTGCTTTTAGACAGACGATAGAAAAATAAAGCTTAGCCTTTCTCACATGATGCTCTAAAAATATCCATCACCTACTGGCAATTAACTTGGAAATATCTCCCCCCCTCCTTCTGAAAATATTTTTTTTTAATAAGAGAAAGAAAAGGGATGAGGGAAGAAGAAATCAAATAAAAATGAGACTCATGGCAGAGTGTCCTCGTCACATTCGGCTTTAATTTTATTTATTGTCCACAATTATCCATCTACTCCTGGCACATTTCTGCAAAGCTGTGTCTATCAGCATGAAAAAAAAAAGCTCCCACCTCCACTTAATGGGATAGAGTTGGGATTGTACATTTTAGACACGACTTCTGGTGTCAATAACAGCTTCATCCACAATCAATTCTCCAAATTTCTCATTTTTTTAAAAAAAATAGTGGGTTGTTTTTCATCAATGAGAATTATACAAAAAACACAAGAATAGTTTCTCTTGTCTAGAATTACATTTAGTAATTTTGGAAGAGTTAATTGACAGAAATGTTTGAACCAAAAGTATACATGCTGATAAAATGTTGATGAAGACACGGAGAAAGGAAGTTATGCAACTTCTATGTTTCATCACTGGAACAATTGAGTTTTCAGGAGTATTTCATGTAGTGATATGAAGTGTTACTGCTGAATCTTTCTCTGTCTTCCAGGCTCCCACCCAACTTATGTTTGTCATTTCAATCTTTTTTTTATCCTTCTCAACCAGCTGGGAAAATAGTATCTACAGTTAGTAAATGGAAATACCAATATAAGCCAAATACCTTAAATGAATTAAGTGCAGTTCACCAAAATAAGCATGTTCATAAGAAACTGAAAAACATCTGGTACTTAACTGAATATCAACATTGCAAAATTTGGAATCTTCTTCCCAAATTCATTATAATAACAAGAATCCTCCTGAGACCTTGTAAGCAACAAAAAGGGACATTTACTTGATGGACAAGTAAAAAATAAATTAAAAAATGGATTCAAATAGATACATTGATTCAAAGGATTGTAAAGTAACAGCAAAATAAACAATTGTGACCAAAGGCTTATATATTGAAATTGACAGGCAGTTTGAAAAAAGTAATGGAACTTTGTTGTTGTATATTGTATACACAAGCTTGTAAAGATTTAGCATTATCCACAATGGAAGGATGGTTGGTGAAAATGATAGAACTTTCTAAGATGGCCAAATTGACTTCTTTGATAATTAGACTGGCTAGATTATAGAGTCGTGTTGTTTTAGAATACGAAGGAAAATTTATAATTGTACTTTTAACTATAAAGAAGGATGGAAGCTATTTTGTATCTTTATTTTCTATTTTTATTCTACCTTTTCTATTTTTCTTCAACTTCATTTTCTCTTTGATTTCTTTTTTTTTCATTATATTAGCTTATTTCAGTTTTTATTTTCCTTTTTAAAACTATATGCACAAATGTACATTGGAATAGTGATTTTGTTTAGATTGTTTTGGCTATAGAACACAGCCCATTTCCTTTGCATTTTTTTTCTGTAATTTGATGTATAAACAATATATTTACATTGTTTTGCTCCTCACATCAGTAAGATAATTTTGTAAACAGGAAGGAAATTGAAATATGAGTGGAAATCCCATAAAAGATCAAGGATCTTTATTTTCCAACAATGCCAAATATCTTTATGGTGTCCTGCTGTAAATCCAGTTTTCTCATAGTGAATTTCACTTCTATTTATTTGATCTTCCAAAGTTTCATAACAAAAACAAGCAAATATAGCAAAATGAGTTAAGAGGCCATAGCACTTTTTCTTGGCAAGTATGACAAGCAATAAATCCAGATGTGTAACTCACCTAGTGATTACATATTGACAAGCCATTATGCTTCAAAGCTACAGGTTCTCTAAAGATTATGTTCTACATCTCACACTGGAACAATGCAATAAAGAAAAATTAACAGTTCATAACCCATGCTTTGATTCCACTTGAGATAATTAATCTAAGAAGTTAGCATTATAAATGCATTATAAATAATATATTAATTGGATATTCACTTTAGCTAGAAGTGAGATAATGGTTTGGATTTTTTGAATGAGTATAAATCCCTTTACTTGCACAGGGTCTAAGAATAGCATTTTTTTTCTCCCATCTGATTCTTTTCCCCAAAAAAACTTAAGAAGATTGAGAAATTACTTTGCTTTGAGGTTAACATGGTGGGTGTGAATGGAATCAGTACAAAAGGATTATGTACTGAATTTTCAGCTTAACAAATTGTAAGGCAATGGATAATTTATTTCCCTTCTTTCTAGCAAATAATTAACCAACATAAATTAAACAAAAAGGTACAAACAGAGGAGAAATTATTGCCTAATGTGGATAATCTTTCCCCTGGAATTCATTACACCTTAAGATACCATGATATTTAATGCATAGAAGTAAAGCGCTGCAGATAAATAGCAACATTCTTCTTGTGAAGGAAAAATGAAATATGTATAAATAATTTCCATGAATCAAGATATTTTTTAAAACATAAGGCATCAAAATGACTAAATATTACAGTCTAGTAGAGATATTTTTGTATTCCTTTATAAGCAATTCTGATGAATGACATTCAACATGCAATTATTATAATTTCTGTTATTTTTATACACTAGATGTACTTAGTCTGAGTGATGTCTGTACACTTAAATATATTTAATTGGATGCATGACTTTAATAAACATTACATCTTACACAATGAACGTAGGATTTTAATATTTTTGGAGACTTTCTCTTTCTTTCTAAAATTATAATAGATAAAATGGTCAGTCAGCTAGCATAGTGATAAGTCCACTGAAGTATTTTAATCAAAACGTGAAATATTGAATTTAAGGATATTTATTTCATTTTGATCCATTCTTATAGTTATTACTGACATGCAACATACAAAATACATATAGCTTTTCCATGATACTAGACAATGCTATGTAACAGAATATGTAAACAAAAAACTGATATACACTGCATTCATAGATGAAACCTCATTCTACTTCATATAGTGGGTAGAATAAGTTTCCCTACAAAGGTTAGCATCCAACTTAAGTTAACAGCCAAAGACAAAAAGAAAATAAAAAATGTGGGCATCATCAATATGTTTAATGTTTGCAGAGGATATTAAAAAACTGACAATGAATCCAGGTAAGATGTTGGTTCTACGGTTTAACATGGAAGGGGATTGCACAGAGCGAATGATAATATATTTAATTAAGTTAGGAGCATAAGAATCCTTATAAGCCCCTTTATTTCTTTGAAGAAAGCAAAGATTGGCCATAGTCATATGATTTTTTGTTAATTTTAGCTGTCTAGAAAGAGTAGAATAAGCTTTCTGAAGTGCAAAATGTATTTAGTTAATTGCAATTTTTCTCTCATCATTCTTTTCAAAAAATTTTTTTAAGAACAAGAGTTTACCTTAAAAAAACCCTTGTATGCATCCCTAAACTGTAAATTATAATACAGGTAGTCTTCAACTTACAACCACAATGAAGCCCAAAATTTCTGTTGCTAAGCAAGGCAGGTGTTAAGTGAGTTTTGTCCCATTTTACAATCTTTTTTTTGCCAGTTTTTAAGTGAATCACTGCAGTTGTTGTGAGTAACATGGTCGTTAAGTGAACCTGGCTTCTTTTTGACTTTGCTTGACAGAAGGTCGCAAAAAGTAATCACATGACTCCAGGACAATGTGACCGTCATAAATATGAGTCAGCTGCCAAGCGTCTCAATTTTGACCACACGATCGTGGGGATGCTGCAACTGTCTTAAGTGTGAATAAATGATAATAAGTCATTTTTCAGTGCTGTTGTACCTTTCAACGGTCACTAAATGAACCATTGTAAGTTGAGGACTACCTGCAAAACGAAAAAAATCAGTGCTGCTTCTTACCTCCTCAGCAGAATGCAGCTGGTTTCTAAAGTTGGAAGAATTCCAAGCAGACAGATGTTACAGTGCTAACAATTCATTTTTTGGGAGCCATCAGGTATGTAGAACCCTTGGCTTGCAATGTCGCTTTCTTTATAGAGATTTCAGTGTATTTGCCTTCCAATGAGGAGCCTTGTTTAGTAGGCAACACAACTGGAGCAAATTGTATGAGCAATTTCTGGACACGTGTAACGTAAGGTGGTAAGGTCTGCTGTTATTATTTTTTAATTAATTATTAAGATCCCTATACACACTTAATTAAAATGTACAAGTTTATAAGACAAAATGTCCTTGGGTCTGTTTTGATTAGTATGTAGGGTAAAGCTATCTGATTTATTGTTAAATTGGGTTTATTGATGTATTTTCAACTATGCATTTATTGTTTAAATTCTATTTTACATTCATTGTTGGATTTAGTTAGAATGCCTGTTATTTCTGTGTGGGTATGTGTGATTGTGTGTGTGTCTGCATCTACAGGTAGTCCTCGACTTACGACCACAATTGAGCCCAAAATTTATGTTGCTAAAGGAGACATTTATTAAGTGAGTTTTGCCCTATTGCATGAGTTTACTTGCCACAGTTGTTACAGTCGTTAAGTTAGTTAAGTGAATCTGGCTTCCCCATTGACTTTGCTTATTGGAAGGCTTCAAAAGATGATCACATGACCCCGAAACACTGCAACATCATAAATATGAACCACTTGTCAAGCATCCAAATTTTGATCATATGACCAGGGGGATAATGCAGTGGACATGTGAAAAAAGGTCATAAGTCACTTTTTCAGTGCCGTTGTAACTTTGAATGGTCACTAAATGAACTGTCAACGACTACCTGTATACACACAATAATAAACTCATGTGCCATTATACACACACAAAAAGCTCAAGTCATAATTTTTATGCCTCATGTAAATAATCCCAACCGCAAAAACATATCTAAGTTTCGGTCTCTATTTTATTGTTAAAATCCTATGATGGAAGCACAGCGCAATTAGTATGCTGAATAACTCTTTACAATTATACAAGCTGTACAGTTGTTTCAAGAGAATATAAATATACTCCCAAATGTTATTTCATAGATTTGGGAAACGTCATAAATTTACACATTCAGATGGAATAAAAATGCATTTGCTGATCTACTGATAAATTTATTCAATATAATCTAGTGTCTGGTGTGTAGAATTATTCTGTTCCAATAGCAGAACACTTACATTGTTTAGTCTCTTTAGGAATGTATATATTTAATTGATAAGATATACAATTCAAAGATGTGGAATAAAGTTCTGTAGACTTCAATGACTTTGCAATTTCACAGAAAAGCCTTCAGGACATATACATTATAAATATCAATCTATGGGTATTTACATTTACTTCCATAGTTGCAGAAGTCCACATTCTGAGGCAAAGAGAGAGCTAAAAGTCCTTCCAGTAGTCTTTTATTTCATTTGCATTTTAAAAGAAATTTTTCTTACTCTCCTTTGTAGCGAGGAGGTCTTTTCTCTTTAAAAGCAAGAAGACCTTCAATTCTGTCTTTTGTTGGGATAGTCTACAAAGAAGAAAATCTTTTTTAGTTCTTGTAAGTTAGTTAACATTTACATGCAAACATCACCCAAAGATGAGTGTGTAGAAAGAAAAAGTGTAAGCTGAGCCATGATTACAAAATGCTTGCAGCTGTTGTATGTCAATCATGCTCCTCTATAATCAAAGCTTTGCTGGTTATCAGGGACAGGATAAAACTGAGAGTAGTGGCTCATATTTGTTCGTTCTGAACTGAGAATCTCTCAAGAAAGAACGTACATATGTCACTATTAATTTTGCGACAAGGATGTAAAGTGTCAAGTGTGGCTTCTTAAAACTGGTCTTGCACAAAAATTAAATAGTCCTGCAAGAACTGAACAGCAATGGGTGGCTCTTTCCTGTTTCAGTTCTGAATAAGCTCATCTTAATCAAATAAATCAATCATAATTCACGTAAGACAGAATTATATGGTGCACTCAGGAATAAAGAAAAAGCCCACCTCCTGTTAAGTCTTAAAAACCTCCCAGACATTCTTAGGGTATAAGAATTGCATTGGCACCCACAATTTTGCTGGTCTATTTCAGGTTATTGTTCAGATTACATAATTGTTAATTTGATAAATAATACAGTGGTGAGGAAGACTTTTATGAAGGTCTAGATTACCAATTAGCCTGTAATTCAGAGGGTTGGTAAGTAGTACAAGGAGAAACAGAGATGTTTATCCCAAAGGTGCTTTTTCAAAAGGCAACTGGACTTTGCTTTTCCTTAAAGAAGTTTTGTTTCTCACCCAAGAAGCTTCTTCAATTCACTGAAGAAGCAGAACTGAAGAAGCTTCTTGGATGAAAAGTGAAATGTTTTCAAGGAAAAACAAAGTCCAGTTGCCTTTTGAAGAAGCACCTTTGGGACAACCATGACCTGCATGACAGATAATCTCCATAGAGATGTTTGTATTATGAAGCCTGCATTTCTAAATAGTGCTGGCATCACTCAAAGAGCTAGGCCAAGGGCTAATTTTTAAGAACATTACTGATTCAAGAGAATAGGTGTTCATTACAACATGAGCACTCTAACACTGTAAATGTGTACACATTAATCTGGAATTAAGTCCTATTTCTAAGTAGGCATGTATACATTTGAACAGTATATATACAATTGAGCAATAAATGAGTAAAGTTCTCATTCAAAAAGTGAGGTGCATGAGGTGCAAAGCAGATATTCGTTATTCCCCATCTTCAAAACTGAACTATCAACTATTATAGTTTGATATTGGGCGACAACGACCTGCATATTACCAATATTTAAACATGGAAAATAACTGGGGAGGCATTCTGTAAGGCATCAAGGAAGGATAATTTTAATTTCATACCTGAGCATAACAGGCTTCTTCAATTGCTAAACCTGTTAGCAGATCTACCTAAATAAAAACAAAAGTGGAATAAATTTAAAACAGTGTTGAAAATATTTGGCATACCAGTTCAAAAATAAGTTGTTATCAACAACAACAACAACAACAACAACAACAATAATAGTTTCATCTACACTTCAACAGAGTCTTAGGTTCAAATTTCATAAGGATGTATGGAATCTGTAGCAGGTTCCAATAGCTTTCAGCTCTGGTTATGTTTGGTAGGATTAATGGACAGGTTCCCCACCATTAAAGTATAAAGATGTTTGTACGTACAAGGGTTTTGTGGCCCTAATCTAATTGTATTATTGTGGTAGGCCACTGAAATTTTGTTTAGAGTTTTATTATATGGAAAACGTGTCCCAATTACAGACAAAACCAGCTAATGTCTTTGAAGTACTTTTAACAGGATGTCAACATACTAATCCAAGTATATTCTAACTTCTACATGATGCATACTGCATTCCACTTTATGACTCATTTATATGTATAATAGCAAAAGTCACTGATATAATATTTTTTTTTAAAAATAAACTACATTGAAGAACCATATAAAATAATTATGTGTACAAGGCCACAGGGGATAAGTGGGCATAGTGAAATGAAATATAAGAAAAATATGAGAAATCAAGTGATCCCTACCATTTTCCCACATTTTAACAGCAGTTCAATCTTAGCCAAATTTAAAACAACTAAGTATGTGTAACAGGATATATTCTCCATGTACAGTTAAGGGCATTCAAAGCACCATTTGGGATTTCCATTTGAGGAACTATTTCAACAGAAATTCATGCTGAGTACATTTACTGTATGCTTATATGCTTCTCATATTCCTTAAGAACTCTGGGATACAAAACTACCTATAAATAATATATATTTATATAAAGCAATACATAGATCAATATCATACTTTCAAAAAACCATATCACAAAATACATCAGAACATAGCTTTTGGTATCCTTTTTGAACGTAAAGCAGAAAAATTGAACATAGGATCTTTGGTTTTGACAATAAGGATTTTTTTAAAAAAATAAGGGTCACAATTTAGAGAACTTTAGAGAAAGAGATAAATCTATAATTGTACATATAATAAAATTATGTTAGAGAAGATAGCTTTTGGTCATGCTTTGTAAAAATAGATAAAAGGATACTGTTCACCAAACATTTAAGAAGTCTCAAGGTACTACTTTGTATTATAATTGTGCTAAAATACATGTTTTCATAAATCTGGTAAGGATAAAAAAGAATATATATTGTCTTTATTCAAAGAGAAATTTGCAAGTATGATAAAAATATATTGTGCTCAAAATACTAATTTGAAAATGAACAAAGAAATCATAGCTTAGCAGACCTTCTAAAGTTAAGGAATAAATAAGCTGATTTATAGGGTTAACTCTTTTCAAATTCAGGAATAAGTAAAATGTGAGAGGAATCTCATATATTGTTTTATGTGCAATAGGAGGGTAACATTCAAACTTTCCCAATTCTGTGAGGCAATGAGACTAGAAGTAAAGTAGTCCAGAAAAAAGTATGGATGGGATTCAGCTTTCTAAATTTTCCATACTATGCTTGAAACAATACATCCAACTACTGTTTTATAGATTTGATCCATATATATCAAGTATAAAATTTCTGCATCTACTTTTCCCCTTAAAAGAAAAAGATTAAATAGTATGAACAAATAGATTTTCTTACTTCCATTCCTTGATTTATGGCCAATTTTGCAACTCTCATTGCTATTGGTCCCTAAAATTAAAAAGAAATGTAAGTTTCAGCACAGAAAATAAGGTTTGTGATTTTAAAAAGGATTCAAATATCAACATTTCATTTTGTTATTTCAGAAGTCAATTGTATTAAGCGTTACACTTAGATGGAGGGAAATGCATGTTGACCATAACAGCATTTGAGGGTAAGAATTAAGACCTAAATCTATAACTTCACTTTGACAAGCTGACTTCAGTAAACACAATACTGAATCTAACACATTTTTTATGTAGAATAGGCTTTGTACTCAAGGGCTTAAAATATATTTCATAATAGAATGAATGCTGTATCAGCAATCTGGAACAAATTATAAAAGTGCTGGATTAAAAATCAGATTAGGAGTCGTAATGCCTCTACAATAACTACCTTACAGGATTGTTGTTGTGGGGAAAATAGGAGGAAGGGGGATTAAGTACACCAGCATGAGTTTTATAAAATAAAAGTGCGATCTAAACCTATAAAATAGATATATGCATGCACATGCAAAGCTATACTTAGCAAGTTCATTTATTTCTATTTGTATTTCTATATGCATTATAATATTTTTTTACTAAGATTAAAAAAGAAAGGCACTGCAATTTTTGTAAGAATTTCTAGAATATAAAATCTGTAATTTGTTGGCCAGTTTTGTGGTACCTCATAAATGTATGAGAGCTGAACTCCTAAAAAGTAAATTTGGCATTTGGAAAGCGAATATCAAATAGAGCACCAAGATGAGAAAGACCTGTCTCTGAACATTTACACAGGACAACAAAAATAGAAAAGGTTTCTTGGCTGCAAATATACTACTGCAAGTGGTCATCTATCAATTCAAACAAATGTATAAGTAGACAGTTTATTTTTAGTAATCACAATGTGTCAGAAAAAGCAATGGGCTTTCCATTTCCTATGTTGGTAGGTGAAGGTGAGGATAAATTTTCATGGCCGCCTAATATAACCAGGAGGAAAGCTGCCAATGCTGAATGAGAATCAGGCAGCAATAGCTGGAGCAAACCTTTATGGTCCCATTATCAGTATGGAGAATTATGGACCTTGAAAAACCAACAATAAACTTCAGTCCCAGTGAAATGGTATTGCACTGGCCAAACCAAATTAAAAATGATAAGCATCAAAAGAATAAAGTAATGTCTCAAGCGCATGAAATCGGGAGTCCAGATAGTTCAAATGAATATAGGTTTATTGTAAGCTAACACTCTCTATAAGAACTTGAATTTACAGTAAAAGCAAACTGGCGGTAGATAAGAGTCAACGGAATTCAAGGTGTGCTTGACTTAGATCACTTGTGGGTGTGAAGGGACTTGAGACTGATGACGCATCTGACCCCTCCCTTGGGCTCAGCCTGATCATTTCCTACATAATGTTTTCAATGGTGTTCAGGAACTGGGAAAACAGACTATTTTGAATGAAACAAATACCTGGAAAAAGGACTATCTTTTCCTATGGAAAATAAGGAAAACCCTCATAATACACACACACACACACACACATACATTTTTGTATCTCAATGACTTGATGTCACAATCATCAGAAAATTGATGTATCAGGATTGTTAAACTGATGTTAATTCAAAGAGTTTTAACATTAAGAGAGAGAAAACAAAGGAAAGGCTACAGATCAGAAGTGGTGAGGAATCAGAGAATAAGGACTTTCTACTCTAGGACTTTCATGAAATGCTTGTGAGTTTCATAACTTGTGAGTTATGGAAAAGAAAACAAGTGCTAAGCCAGGAAGGGACAGCTGCAAGATATACTTTACTGAAGAGCGAGCCAAATTTTGTTATTTCATATGCAAGACGATGGGAAAAATATTGTGGCCCCAATACTACATAGGATTCAATTATGGCTTTCGGATTTGCATTTACCCCGTAGAAAGCTCCTGAGAAGCCAAAAAAATCAGTTCTGTCTTGACTGAAAAAGATTGTTGAAGCCAAGCTGTAAGATTGGTTGATTATATGCCATCAAAGCAGAAGGGATTAAGATCTGGATGGAAAGCTTGTCCCTGATGTATTGTATGAAAGAAAGGTTTGGTTCATAGGTAAGATATGAAAAGGTAGCAGGACAAGCTGCAGCTCCTGAGACATTGGAAAATGAATGGGGCAGATTGCTAAAACAGCTTTGAACCTAAATAGGAGTGAAAAATTCAAATATTTTCTTACAGAGTTAAGCTGCTAGATAACCTTTGGTACATGGTAATTGTATGAGTCTTGAAGGAAGGTGAAGAGGCTGCAAGCACTTCAGGGCCAGATGCCCTTAAAGTTTGTTTCCAGAGAGAAGTAAGCAAACAAGAATAATTGTGATGAACTTGCTTAGTAAACACCTAGAAGCCATGCAAATATCTAACCAATATGATTTTAACCAGAGCAAAGATACAGATGAAACCCCTTAGGGCCATAAAGCTGAAGCCTAGAGGTCTGTAACTGAAGAACAAATTATCGCAATTAGTAACTCAAGGAATTTCTGAGAAAGATTAAAAAAAACTAAAAGAAAAAAAGGAAAGGAAAAAAATAAGGTATTTAGACAAAGCTGTTCAAGAACAGCCATGCTAATAATGCTGTGGTTGAAAACCAACTGAAAGGATTTCAGTGAGAGCCACATCTAACTGTGTGGTACATATGAGTTCAGAGGACTCACAAAATTTTTTGAATACTCTAGAAGATTTGGAATAAGACTCTGCACTGACACATAATTCATATAAGAATCACAGCACAATGAAAACTGTTCCACTTGTTCATTTTAGTTTTCACCCATTTAGAACTGCAATTAATATGAGGTAGATTGAAAGACTCAAATTTAAAATAAAATTATTCTATGAGCATATGCAACCATACTGAAGTGTTATTTAGATATGCCCTTCAAGATATTTCTCTTCAGATGTTGCATGGAAATGAAATGAAGCACCTTTCATCATTTATTATTTGTCAACACTTTAATCTCCAATGAGCGGCAGACAGTAATTCAGAAATCACTGCTAGTGAGAATCAGGATATTGCTACTTAGAATAGTTTAAAAATTATTATGTAGAAGTATGATGTTTAAAAACTACACACTATAAGTAAAACACTGAGAATAGATAACGTATAGTATGAATACCTCAATGTACATACATCAGTATGACATTTCAAGGACTATACAGTGTACTAGTGGTCCTCTAGATTTACGGTCTTGAACCTGCTTTCCATAAACCTACTGAGTATACTGGTTGGTAGGTGTGTTGCTTCAAATGCACAAAACAGTAACAGTACTTACCTCCTTTGCCATATTAAAGAAACAACACTAAAACTAGAGAATTACAAATTGCACGGAAAACCTACAAACTGACAGGTTTCGTGGAAGCAGAATGACTGTCTAATCAATCCAGTAACTTTTAAGAAACCATAATAGACAAAAATGGAAGATAAGCTATTTCGTTGATGCTTTAATATATCTAATATTAACATTATTTTAATATTAATATGAAATATATAAATGGGATGGGAAGTATTATGATTTGATAGATGGGTGGCAATAAATAAATAAACAAATAAATATTTAAAAAATATAAAGGTCCCTGCCGAAAGTAACAAAATAGATTGTGATCATACACCACATAGTTCACCTAAGGAATTTTAAAATGTACTTTGCAAAACTGCTTGAGAGTTTGAAGATATTGACCTTTAACAAAGACAATGCTAGGTCTACTATACTTGACAACAGAAAATATTATTTTATCTATTGTTTTCTAAAATGTTAGTTAGACACAATGATTAATTACAGATTAATAAAAATCACATTTTTTCACTATATCTAGATAGTAATAAAGTAAAAAAATATTATAATATTATAGAGGATATTATCTAATATATAAAACTACACTTTCCATCAAGTTAATGGAATCTGTATTTAGAATTCGGACTATAAAGTGCCACTTCACTACTTTTTACTGATTAACAGAATTTCAACATTTTAATTTATTTTGGGAAACTAAATTAGAAAATGTAGAGACAATTTTTTTTAAAAAAAATTCCATAGTAAGATGCCTAAGAAAATGATAGATACTAAGCAAAAGTACTAGTAAATCTTAAATAATAACAAAATCCTCCAATATTTCACATTAATTCAATATTTTAAGATTTGTAACATAATTATGGATAGATGAATAATATGTCTATAACAACAACCAAGGAAGGAAATTTGTCATTATAAGGAATGGAATGGAATGGAATGGAATGGAATAGAAATCTTTATTGGCCAAGTGTGATTGGACACATAAGGAATTTGGTTTTGGTGCATATGCTCTCAGTGTACATAAAGAAAGAATAAAATACATTCATCAAGAATCATAAGATAGAACACTTAGTGATAGTTATTGGTTACTAATAAGCAATCAAATTATACTAGGAAATAAATAAAACAATATAAATTGTAAAGATACAAGCAACACGGTTATAGTCATAAGTGAGAAGAGAAAGGTACTAGGAAGGATGAGAAGAATAATAGTAATACAATCTTAGTAAATAATTTGACAGTGTTGTGGGAATTAGGTGTTTAGCAGAGTGATGGCATTAGGGGGAAAACTGTCCTTTTGTCTACCATGTTTCTCAGAAAACACGACCCACCCCAATAATAAGTCCAACCCTACTTTTTTGGGGGTGGGCCTAATATTACCCCTATCCTGAAAATAAGCCTGGGGGGATGGGCGTGACCAGCATAAGTACTGGCGTGGGCGCGGGGGGAGGGAACTGTCCGGCTGCAGCTGCAACCCGCTGGCCCTTGGGGAAGCGTTTGCCAAAAAGCCTCCATTCCAAACACTGAAGTTTCAGAATGGAAGCTTTTTGGCGAACAGGAGGAAAATGGGGAGGGGGGACTTTCCTGTCTACGATCCTTCCCTCAGTCCATGCTGAGCTTGAGGAATAGATGACAGGCAGGAAAATCCCCCCTTCCCACTTTCCTCCCATTCGTCAAAAAGCCTCCATTCCAAAACTTCATCTCGCATGCGTCATCCCGGCCTCCGTTTAGCCATCAGTCTTCCAGAAAGCCCTCTGCACCTGTGAAATGGGCTCTGGATGGATGCACACGGCACCCCCGACCTCCATTTCGCTGCTGGAGCCTTCCAGACAGCCCTTTGCAGCCAATAATAGAGCTCCGGATTGATCCGGAGCTTTGTTATTGGCTGCAGATGCCTTCCAGCAGGCATCTGAAGCCAAAATGGAGGCCGGGATGATACGTGCGAGTGGCGGCAAGCAGCCGCAGAAGAAGAGAGGCCAGCACCATCAAAAATTAGAACCCTCCAAAAAGAAGGCCTAGCTGTTTTTTGGGGGGGGTAAAAAGAAAATAAGACCTTCTTTTTGGAGAAACACGGTGGTAGTTCTGATGTGCAGTGCCCTATAGCGTCATTTTGAGGGTGGAAGTTGAGACAATTCATATCCAGGATGTTAGGGGTCTGTAGATATTTTCACAGCCCGCTTTTTTGACTTGTACAGTACACAGGTCCTCAACGGAAGGCAGGTTGGTAGCAAGTGTATTTTCTGCAGATCTAATTATCCGTTGAAGTCTGTGTCGGTCTTGTTTGGTTGCACAGCCAAACCAGACAGTTATAGGTGCAGATGACAGACTCAATAATTCCTCTGTAGAACTGAATCAACAGCTCTTTTCAGCAGTTTGAGCTTTCTGAGTTGGCACAGAAAGAACGTTCTTTGTTGTGCTTTTTTGATGACATTTTTGATGTTAGATGTCCATTTTAAGTCTTGAGATATGATAGAACCTAGAAACGTGAAGGTTTCTACTATTGATACTATGTTGTCTAGTATTGTAAGAGGTAGTCGTATAGGAGGGTTTCTCCTAAAATCTACTACCATTTCTACAGTTTTGAGTGTGTTTAGTTCAAGATTGTTCCGGTTGCACCACAAGTTTAGTTGTTCAACCTCCCATCTGCATGCAGATTCATCGTTGTTTTGAATGAGACCAATCACTGTTGTATCATCTGCAAACGTCAGTACTTTAACAGAGGGATCTTTTGAGATGCAGTCATTGGTATATAGAGAGAAGAGAAGTGGAGAGAGCGCACAGCCCTGGGGAGCTCCTGTGCTAATTGTACAGGTATCTGATGTGATTTTGACTAGCTTCACCTGTTGCTTCCTGTCTGTTAGGAAGCTTCTGATTCATTTACAAGTATGGTCAGCTACAGCTAGCTGATTTAGTTTAGTTAGAACAATATCTGTAATGATGGTATTGAATGCTGAGCTGAAATCTACAAAGAGGACCCTTGCATAGGTCTTTGGAGCTTCAAGTTGTTGTACGATGTAGTGCAGAGTCATATTAACAGAATCATCTGTCGATCTATTTGCTTGGTAGGCAAATTGCAAGGAGTCTAACATCAGATTACAAGATTTGGAAAAGATGAACATTACCGACCAAAATGAACAAATAGGCAAAAACACTCTTGAATATGCAACATCTGCATCACTGCTGGAAAAATACTTGGTACAGTCAAAAATTTCTGGTGAAACTATTGATTTAGTGAAAAAAACGATGGACAATGAAGAACTGGAAGTTTCACTAGTAAACTGGAATATGTTGAACTTTGCAAAACCATTAAAAATGTATCCAAGAAGAAATGTCAGTTTAAAGTGAAGCTTGTGAAAAAGGCAATGGGAGAAAACAAACAGATTAATAGAGCAAAATGCAAGCTTATAAATACATAAATTATAAATACAAGAAATACATGCTGTCAGGGTTCTGACAGATGCCCTAACGAAATCATGAGCCTCAAGCCAAGCTTCAAAAGAAATCCAGCTATTTATTAGAAGCTTCATGTTGGCACGGACCAGGTGTCTGCTAGCAGTTCAGTTTTGAGTTTCATGGTTAGATCACTTGCGGGTCAGTCTTGCCAGTTGCGGCATTGTTGTCTGGTGGTCACTTGGGCTGCTGTTTGGGTAGGGGGGATGATGGCATCTACTACCTCCTCCCATTCGCATTTGTACTGGGGCATGCGGGAGACGGCATCAGCTAGGAAATTCCTTCCACTGGGGATGTGTTTCAGCACAGAGTTGAATCGGTTGAAATATTGGGCCCAGCGGATTTGTTTGGGTGATAGTTTCTGCGGGGTCCTAAGGACCTCCAGATTTTTATGGTCAGTCCAGACTTCAAACGGTTTCTCCCCTCCCTTCCAGTAGCTGGCAGCAGGTTAGCAGTGCCCATCTTACCGCAGATTTTTGCGTTAGAATGTGAAGATGGCTCTGTATGTAGAACAAGACAGGAAATGTTAGAAATAATTGGAAAATTCTATTCAGAGCAATACAAAGATCAAGATCATTCAAAAGTATCAACACCATGAAAGAGGAAGTGCCAACTGTCCCAGTGGAGGAAGTAACAAGTGCCATAAAATCAATGAAAAATGGCAAAGTTTCAGGAAATGATTGTGTTAAAGTTGAAAAGCTGAAAGCTGGTGGTCACAGTTTACTCAAGATATTAGCAAAACTATATTCAAAATGCCTCAGAGAAGAAAAAATAACCAATGCATAGAAAAATGCTGAAGTTATTCTTATACACAAGAAAGGGGCCCAATAGATGATTTAAATAACTATCTCCCAATAAGCCTTCTTTAAATCATCTACAAAGTTTTCACCAAGATAATAGCAAAAAGTATATAGAGTACATTGAAAGATGCACAAAGGAGCAGGCAGGGTTCAGAAGTGGCTACAGCCCAATGGATCACATCCAGGTTGTTCATCAAGTCATTGAAAGGCACAACGAGTACAACATGCCTCTGAATGGCTTTCCTTGACTATGAAAAGGTGTTTGGCTCAGTATTCCAGCAAGCAATAATTAATGCATTGCTCAACCAAGGCAACCCTGCTTAAATAAATTTACTACAATCAATATATGAAAAAACAATGGCAACAATTTGCCAAAATGATCTTAAAGTGGAAAGCAACAGCCTACCTTGAAGAAGTGTTTTGCAAACTAGACTGGGAAAAAGATAGAATAAAAATCAATGGCACCTATTTAAATTAAAGATTTGCAGATGATGTTCTCGTTTCACAGAAAAGCTACAAAGACACATACAAGAGCTGCACAAAGCAGGAGAACCATTTGGATTACAAATAAACCTGAAAAAGAGACAGGTTATGTTTAATAAATTCCCTAAAGAAAGGAAAATTTTTATATCTGGAAAAGAACTAAACGTAGTAGACTACTACATATACCTTGGCCAATGGATCTCATTGGAAGGTGATACAATAAAGGGAATTGAAAGGCATGTTAAATGTGATTGGCAGGCATTAGGCAAACTAAGTATAATTTTCAAGAACAACTTCCCCATATGCCTGAAGAGCAAAGTTTTAATCAGTGTGTTCTACCTGCTGTAACATATGCCGGTGAAACATGGACACCAACCTCACAATCACTACAAAAGCTAGAAGTGGCACGAAAAGCCATGGAAAGATAAATGCTTGGCATCACAAGACAAAATAGAAAAACCTGCACGTGGATTAGAGAACAAACAAAAGTATACGATATCATCAAGAGAGTAAAAAAATTGAAATGGAAATGGGCACATAGCAAGATCTGATGGCAAGTGGACCAAGGCAGTCATAGAATGGATCCAACTTGATAAGAAGCATCCATGGAAGAGACCTAAAACAAGGTGGATCGACAACATCAGTAAGTATTGCAAGCTCAATTGGCAAAAGAAAGCTCAGGACCATATAGGTTGGAAACATGCGGAAGAGATCTTCATCCTGTGGTGGATAGGCAATGGCTAAAATGATGATGACGATGACGACGACGACGACGACGATGACGATGACGATGATGATGATGATGATGAAAAATGATACACACAATCAGTCATAACTGCTCTTTAGCATGGAGGGTAGCAAAAAAAATGGTGTTCATTGTGAGAAAGAGCACATGACTGCAGATTTGCAATCTTGGATTGTTAATACAAGTTCCCTTTCTCACAACAGAATACAAAAATGAATGACTCCTATGAAATATGTGCTTTGAAAAGGTTCTATCGCATAAGGAAATCAATAAGGATTGAATCATAAAATAAATATATAAAAAAATAGTGATACAGTGTGGAAGCAAGAGCAGATCAAAACAGTTATGACTAAAGTTGATGAAATCGTTAAAGGCAGAAAGGTGCACAAAGGCAATTTATGAAGCAGTGTTTGATAGCGTAGAAGAAGGATCATTTTCAAGAATAAAAATTGAGAGATTTGTAAATGCTGGTAGTGTAAACTACATCTAGCCTTTCCCCTTCTAATTTACTGTTTTTAATTTCTTTGATTAGTGCTGCTCACACTATGTTATTTTGTTATTTTGCTAAAGACAATGGGAATCAGATTTATTGCTAAATATTAGATATACTGTCCTTAATCTATTCTTAAATTCCATATACCATGGAAAGATCTTGCTAAAAGGTGCCCTCTGGCTTCATTTCTGGCAGCCATGTATATAACATTTCCACGCCATCTTCAGATCTGTAGGCCTTTTCAGATTAATAGAGAACATGTGGCTGCTAGTGGGCATTTCCCATTAAGTCATTGGTATGAGATTTGGCATTAATAGTGGAAACCTTTCATATAGTGTTTGAATACATACATGGAAGAGAGTTCCTAAATACTGTTCATTTTTCTGTTCTCTATGTTTGATCATTTGGGAGATAAATTCTTGGTTAATTCCCATTATTTAATACATGACATCGTCATTTCCTATTCAATATCTCTACTTTTCAAGTCATCATTTCTGGGAATTATTTGGAGATGCTACTTCTTCTTTTACCTTGAAATTAAATTAAAGAATTCACTCATGCATGCAGGCACACATAGTCAACATGTTTTTCTTTGCATTTTAAAATCCTAATAATTCTCTTTATTTTCAGTGCATCTGAAAACCTCATTTCGTGTTTATTTTAGAGCTTTTCAATGACATACACTTTGAATCATTGGAAGAAATATCTTTTTATTTAAATCAAAAGTTTCCTTTATAATAAATGACCTCTTTATGCAGTGGCAGATTGCTTCTGCATATTCATCATATATGGAGATGGTCTATTATACAAAATCATGATTCAAGAACAGAATTATTTCCTTGGTTGGTCTTGAAATCTATTATTTTTTGGTTTTCTAATATCAAAGTATCTCAGTAAAAAGTTCTTCATTTTATAACAGTGATTCACAAGTTGATATGTTTTGGAGTCAGTTGCCACAATTGAAAATAACGATTAGTGTCTAATGTTTAATTTCAGGGAGAATTTCTGTAAACCGCCTTTTCTATTTTTTCTGCTATGGTTGAACATCTTTAAATGACAGCCTGACTGCCTAGTTAGTATAATCTTCCCTGGGCTGTCAGATTTTCTTAGTATTTTTCTATTTTTAGTTCAGGGATATCCTACTAAGTTATGCAAGAAGCCACACTACCAGCAGAATGGGAAAAAACCTTACAATTATGATAACAAAACCAAAATCTATTTGTATAAGCTCATAGAGAGAAGAATAGCAATGTTTAAAACAGAAAAGATATGTACCTGCTGGCAGAGTTTTATTCTTCTTTCTAATTAAGTGAAGAAAGAAAAATAAATGGGTGTTTTTGCCCAAATGGCTATGTTCATTATAGTACCTACTTTTCATTTATTTTTCCTAATATTTGAAACACTTGTCTGTGTTGCTAATAAAACCAGGAATTTATATGATTTAACCAAGTTTAACAGATTTTAAAAAGATTTACCCATTAAATGGTGTCCTTTGATGTTGGAACACTTCCAGCAGTTTTTGCTGCTCTTCCTGGTGCACACCGGTAAGATAGATGTGGGACAGGCAAAATTTGCATCTTTCATGAAATTCTGTTGTCAATTACATCTTTTAAAACGTTACATAGGAATTCAGCTTTAATGAAGTGGGACTTGCTTTCTTCATATAATTGGATTAACAATTTGCATGGCATCAATACAGAGGGATGACTGCCAATTTCCAAACAGGTGACTTAATCTTCTGCAGCAAACAAGTCCAGACACTGAGATTCAGAAACAGCTGTTGTATTGAGACATTCTGGATAATGTGCCCGCTAGGAATTTTTTTTCCCCTGGTAGGTATCAGAGGGTGAAATTAAACAGACTAAAACACTGAGCCCACTGGACTTGTTTGGGTGATAATCTGCAGGACTTTTAGGGGTTCTAGGTTTTTATGGTTAGTCCATACCTCGAAAGTTGTTTTGCTCCCTTCCAAGAAGTGCCTCCAAGTTAAGAGCGCCCAGTGCACCGCATAAGCTTTCTTTTCCCACACCGCCCATTGGCACTTGGTGTCAGTGACTTTCTTGGAGGCGTATGCACATGGCTGCAGGGCACCCTGGCTGTTCCTTTGTAACAGAACCACTTCCACCACTACATCATTAGTGTTCACCTGAGTGATAAAGGGTGCATTAGGGTCTGGGTGTTTCAGCACCAGCTCAGTGGCAAACAGAAATTTGAGTTTCTTGAATGCTACTTGGCACTCCATTGTCCATTTCATTGGCTGGCTGGGTTTGGGCTTCCCCTCCTCTCGTCTTTAACAGGTTGGAGATGGGCAAGGCAATCTGGGCAAATGACGGGATAAATTGGTGGTAAAAGTTCACAAAGTTTGCAAAAAAACCCACCCCAAAACCCTTTGAAGTTGCTTTCTGCTGCGGGATGGAGCCCACTTTAGTACAGCCCTGACTTTCTCAGGGTCCATTTCTATCCCCTCATGGGAGATGCAGTAGCCCAAGTAGTCAATTTTACTCTGGTAGAACTCACATTTTGAGATCTTAGTATATAGCTGAGCAGCCCTAAGTTTTTCAACAACCACCCTAGCCGTCTTCACATCCACCATAGTCTCAGCATAAATCAGTATGTCATCAGGTAGACCAATACTTGTTTGTACAGGTGCTCATGAAACACCTCATTTATCAGCTGCATGAAGAGCGGCAGGGCCCCCCTGCAGTCCAAAAAGGAGAACTCTAAATTGAAAATACCCTAAAGAGCAGTTCCACTGATCTCCCTCTTTGACTCGAACTCAGTAAAAGGCTTCCCGCAAATCCAGCTTAGTATAAATCTTTTTTTTTTTAACTTTTGCCAGATGGGCTAACATGTCTTTCATTAGCAGCAACAGGTAGACATTTTTCACACACACAGGATTTAGACCTCTATAGTCTATGCATAGGTGATTGGATCCGTTCTCCCCCTCCCCCAAAACTGGACCGGGGTAGCTACCCTGGGTCAGGCTGGCTAGATAAACCCATGTTTCACGTTTTTGTTTATAAAAGAACGTAATTCCTCCAGCTTCTGAGAAGTCATTGAAGTTGGACTTGGGCTGTTTTATTGCCCATTTGTTCCCTCTCCCTTTCCTGGTTCATCGATGGCATGAAACCAGTGAGACACCAAGCCGAGGGTGGTGGACCTGCCACTTTTATGCGATGTCTGGCTTTTTGGTCAGCCAGGGGGGGGTCTTCAAATCATTTGTAGAGCATTGTATGAAGCGATTGAAGTTTTTTTTAGCTTTGGAGCATCATCGTTACAGAGGGTGACCATCCACCTCCTTGCGGCCTTCTATAGCTATTTCAGGACTATATTCTTGTATATAGGTCCAAACCTGGGTCAGGAAGAACTCCAATTGCTGGGGATCTTCATCAAACTTCATGTCCAGTGGCAGGGTTTTTATGACTACTACTTCTCACTGGTGCCCTTCACATGCACCCAAAATCATTTGCACAATACATATAGTATTCTATTTCTCAATCAGTCTGGCGATGATCAGGAAATTGGGAAAGACAGAAGTTTTGCAACAGTCTTGTGTCTGGCTAGGAATTCTTTCCCCTCACATCCATTTGCTTAATATTGTATTCTGCTACCAGATTCCAGTTTCTGGGCAATTTTTTTCTGCCCCCTTGTGGTCCAGCTTCCTTGTCCTACTTAGTTAATGGCCAGTCTTTTTTCTGTATGTCTTCCCATTTTCTCTACATCAGATTATCTTCTGGACATAATAGAATCTCTTGATTTTTGGTCTAATGTCATCAGATGTTCTATCCTGATGTTAAATAAAATTTATCAGGACACTGTTCAATATAAATGAGAAAATGTGAAAAGCCATTAAAACTTAACATGTAGGACAAAAATCCATATAGCATGAATTGAATGGTGTTTAGAAATAAAGCTGTTAAAAATGAATTGAAAACTTTATTATGTGGAAACGATGAAAATATTATCGCTAACATTTATAAAATGTTATTGAAACTGAATTTGGAAAATGAACATGTAAAACATTGTATGGACAAGAAGCTTTGGATATAATGTGATGCTTGAACAATGTGAAAATATGTGGACAAAGGATTTAAAATTGACATTAAATTATAATCTAAAAGAAAATTTCTATAAGATGATATATTGTTGGTATTTAACACATTGGTATTTATCTAAGATGTATAAAGGTATATCAAATGAATGTTGGAAGTGTAAAAGTAAAGAAGGGACTTTTTATCATTTATGGTGGATATGTGAAAGAGAATTGAAGTATGATTCATATTTTAATACAGAACATTTTGAAAATGAGAATAAAGATGAAACCAGAATTTTTCCTTTTGGGTTTAATGGAATTTGGAACTTTATTACTATATATGTATGTTGACAGCATATTGTGTGCACGAATGTTGTATGCACAAAAATGGAAGGACACTTCAATTCCTATCATGGACAAATGGTTGCAGAAATTGATAGAATTGGCTGAAATGGAAAAATCGACTATTTTGATTAAAGAAAAGAAACATAAGTACCTTGTTTCCACATGGAGACTGCTGCTGAACTTTGTGGTTGAAGTGGAAAAAAATGAAACTTTGATTTTGGGTTTTACCAATTACATTGATAGATCCTTATAGAAATGGCTTGTTTATATTATTATGAAAAAACAAAAAGTTGAGATTTATGTTAATGCCTTATTTTACTGCAACAGAGAGTCGGAAGTCAATGCTTCTTTTTCTTTTTTCTAATCCTTCCTCATTTCTCTTCCCCCTCTTCCTATTTACTTTTGTATTTTGTATCTTATTTTATCTTATAACTCAATAAAAATGTTAAACCAAGAAAAAACGCTGTAACCATTATAGCTGTGAACAGCTGAAAAAGTACAAAAAAGCTGTAAACAGCTGAAAAAGTATGAAAAAGTTTCATACAATTGCTTATAATTAGTAATCTAGTGTTAGATTACTAGTACAAGTAGTCCTCAATTTACAACCACAATTGATCCCAAAATTTCTGTTGCTAAGCAAGACATTAGTTAAGTGAATTTGCTCCATTTTACGACCTTTCTTGCCACAGTTGTTCAATGAATCACTGCAATTGTTAAGTTAGTGACAGGGTGGTTAAGTAAATCTGGCTTCCCTATTGACTTTACTTGTCAGAAGGTCACAAAAGGTGTGACCCTGGGACACTGCAACCATCATAAATATGAGTCAGTTGCCAAACATCTGAATTTTGATCACATCACCTTGGGGGTGCAGCAGTGGTCATAAGTGTGACAAACAGTCATAAGTCACTTTTTCAGTGCAGTTGTAATTTTGAATGGTCACTAAATGAACTGTTGTAAGTTGAGGGCTATCTATATTCCTTAGAGTCTTCTTCATGCTTTCCTGTGATTAGCAGAAGGTTCGAAGCAGAGAGGGGGAAGGGACTTTTACTTCCTATATCATCTGCTTGCCCAGTGGTGGAATCTAATTTTTTTTACTACCGGTTCTGTGGGTGTGACTTGGTGGCCGTGGCTTGGTGGTCATGTGACTTGGTGGGCGTGGCCAACTTGATTGGTCTCACCCTTAGGAAATTTCTCCCTAGTC
>JANHFL010001066.1:52031-68105 GCA_032468155.1 Oxyrhabdium leporinum
CCCATCCCTAGATGGGTGATTGATGGGTTTCCCTGCCCTAATCCTGTCAGTTTCTGTTGTTTATTGACTTGATTCAGATGTATCAGCTGCATTCCAGCTGCAACTGTTAAATGGTTCTTGGCTGTCTGCCTGGAGCTATTAACTGAAGGGAGAGAGAGGGGAAAAAAACCTCTCTTGCACTTTATTTTTAGCCGTTTCTCCAAACTGCATAAGCAATTAACTAATGGTTCGAACAGGTGAGAACCAGCTGAATTCCACACTGATGTGATCCCCTTTTGGGACCTTCTGACAAGCAAGTTAAACCAGATTCACTTAACAACCAGGTTACTAGATTAACAACTTCAGTGATTCACTTAACAACTGTATAGCAAGAAAGATTGTAAAATGGGGCAAAACTCACTTAACAAATATTTCACTTAGCAACATAAATTTTGGGCTCAATTGTGGTCATGAGTCGAAAACTAGCTGTATAGTTATACAAACCATCTCTTTTTACATTATTCACATCATCAAGCTTTGAAATATTTAAAATCTGACAAATGATAAACAAATATAGTAACTATTAAAAGAGAAAATATTTAGCTACCTATCATAAAGAAAAGTGAAGCATGGTTGATAAAACAGTCAGAATTTTTTTCTCTTCATGTCCCCATTTCAGACCTTAGTCACTGAAGTAGGAATTGGTTCATATTTATAGTTTCTTTATGAAGTCAAGGCAAAACAATATAGAATTAGTCTGTTTCTCCTTCTTCTAATTCCTACATTCTGAAGAAGAAAGGATCTTCAATTTTCATCAGCCAAATCTAACATTATCTGGCCAGTGCAACTATATCTATAGGTAGTCTCAACTTACAACCATTTCTTTAGAGACTGTTCAAAGTTACAATGGCACTGAAAAAAGTAACATGACCAGTTCTCACACTTATGACCATGCCTACATACCTATGGTCATATGATCAAAATTCAGACACTTCGCAACTGGTGTGTCTTTATAACTGTTGCAGCATTGTGGGGTCATGTGATCAGCTTTCCAGCTGGCTTCTGACAAGTCAATGAGGGAAGCTGGATTTGTTTAAGGATTGTGTGATTCACTTAATTGCAATGATTCAATTAGCAACTGTGATAAAAAAGCTCATAAAATCGGGCATGTCTCACTTAGCAACTGCTTTACTTAGCAATGAAAAATAAATCAAGGACTACCTGTTCATTGAAAGGAAGAAAATTAAAGAAGTGAAACTTCTCTTTGGGTAGATTGGGGACTTTTGCTGCAAAGAAGAAAACTAAGCAGCAGACCATGTACCAAGGAGTACATTTCTATGTTGTTCCCTGATGCTAAAAATCTTCACAAGTAAAAATAGGCAGCATGCATATCCATGCCCTTTGCTTGTACAATGGTATTAGAAGGCAAAATGCCTTACTGTCTAAAAGTAGATAGATATCCTAACCAGCCCAACCTGGCTTCATTTCCATTCTCCATGACTACTCATTTTAGATATAAATTGGTAAGACATTCACAACATTATGACAGTTATCAAACAATAGAGATGGAAAAACTATTGAAAGTCAATGTGGTGAAGTGACTGTGAGTTCTAGACCTCCCTTAGGAATAAAAATCAATTGGGTGACTTTGGGCCAGACACTCTGGTTCAGTCCAACCAATCTCACAGGGTTGCTGCTATGGTGAAAAGAGGAGGCAGTACTATATTAAATACATTTACCACTTAGAGCAGTGGTGGGATTCAAATTTTTTTACTACCGGTTCTGTGGGTGCGGTTTGGTGGTAGGCGTAGCTTGGTGGTCAGCCAGAAATTTTACAGTCGGTTCACGTGAACCGGCCCGAACCAGCTGAATCCCACCACTGGCCTAGAGTTATATACAAAAAATTCAGAATAAAAATGTTGTTGTTCAAAACTGGCCAGCATCTGGACAACATACAAGAGATGGAACGTAACAATAACATTCATAAACAACTGTTACATAATTATGAAAAAAAATCCATACCTGCACCAGGAATGATCGCTAATTTTGTTTCAACTAGACCCATTTTTGCAGAAGAAGCTAAAAAAAGAAAAAAGATGGTTTTTGAAAAACCTACCAATTGCTTTAATAAAATAACAGGAACTTAGTAAAATAAACTGTAGCTTCACTGTAACAGTTTCAGATAAAAGTGAAAACACTGAAAAGGGCAGAATGCCAATGGCTATGTTTTATTCCGCACTAAGCCATGGTTTACTAAGTAACCAAAACCAAATCCGACTGTGCCTTAAACAAGGTTTAGAAGAATGCTTTAATTTTAAAAATAGGACTAAATCTTACCTGCCACTCTTATATCACAGGCTAGAGCCAATTCTAGGCCACCACCTAATGCAATGCCATCTATTGCAGCTATAGTTGGTACTGGAAGATTAGCTAAAAGGCAAATTTAACAAAAATAATTTCAGGCAGTTGTCAATATTTCTAACATAAAATTAATTTTACAAAATTTCTAGTATCTATTTATTTATTAATTTATGTGCCGCCCATCATGTCTAAGGGTGATTCTATGGATAATAGCATTTTTTTGTTTCTTTCCAATATTAACTGCAAACTAAATTCTGACTACAGAGATATTTGGGATATTAACAGCAATAAAAAAAACAAGATACCAGAATTAATTGTAATAAGGAGCAGTTATGACAAAACAGCAATTCCTGATCTGTAAATATGCAAATCAAAATAGATATGTTGTCTATCCATAAAACTAACAAATTTGGAAATTATTTACTTTATTACTTTAATTTATATGCCACTCCATTTCCAAGCAGCCAAGGTCTTCCTGGCTACAGACTCTACCTTTTGTTCAAGTAGGAGCTATGAGATGAGGAGGATCAGATGAAAATTATGTTATTTAATAGAGATCTGGAAAACACATAAGCAGGGCATGAAAATAACAACCCTACTCATTGTGTGTCACCAGCATTCACACACCTGTATTACCAGTGAATATGTTAGTTTTACTTAGTTGTTTGTTTCAATACAAATTAACTAACTTAATCCTAACAGGATGTTATCGCTGAAAGACAATAAATTCTTAAAATACTGCCATTCCAATTTTAGGTAACAACAGATATCTATTCAAGCATATCTATAATATTAATGGATTCTTAACCTCATTATCAAAATCCTTTTATGAATTTTTGGAAACACTACTTCTGAAGTGCTGATGAATTTAATTTCCCTCTTTACAAAAGAATATTGAGCAACTGGCATGCTTAGTGATAGATCCATGAACAGAGGTGACTGTTAGATTGATGGCAGACTCCATCCTCCCCTGCTCTCTGGTATCTACCCGTCTTTTTGCTTGTCATATTGATGTAATATTCTCATTGTTTCCTTTGTCATTATTTATTTTACCTTCCTATTATTTTACTTCTGCTCTTTTTACATTCTCTTCATTTTTATTCCTTTTTATTATTGTAGCCCCAAGGTGAGATAGGCAGCAAATAAATTTAACACATAAAATAATAAACAGAACTGACAGCTTGAGATAATTGTAAGTTCTTTGAATTATTTACAAATATAATGTTTTGATAATGTTGAAAAAAAGAAATGCCTTGGCTCTACTCATTCTACCTCTCTCAGTCCAACTGTTTAGAATACATTTGTTTAACATTAAATCAATTAACGTTTCTGATTAAAGTTTTCTAGGAAACATTTTGATTTTTTTCTGTTCTGATCCTATTCAAACTGTTTGAGAGTTTAACTTACTTGAGAAGGATATTCACTGAAATAAATTCTGTCTATACATTTATAGGGTTTATTTACACTCAATTCAGTAATACTGTATCTAACAACAGAGAAAAGTATAAGAATATTAATATTCTTTAGTGACAATTATATTATACATCTTTTTGTCATGTTAATGATAATTAGTCTTAATTTATTACACTGTCATGAAAAATTTAAACAGGATTTTTTATCGCTGGGAACTTTACTTACTACTAGTATTCATGACTGATTAGCTATCAGTAATATTTCAATGAAAGTTGTACTTACCCATTTCATTAATAGTGGATCTTGCTTTTGAGACAAAATAGCTTACTTCACTAGCATGCATTTTAGCTCTTTCTTTAAGGTCTGCACCTGCAAATGACATTTTATGGTCATATTTAAATATCATCACAGTTTCTGTTCAAATCAACCCATTTTCTCCAACCTGAATATCCTTCAAATGCATGCACATCAGCATTTTTATGAATGGCAAGGCTGGCTAGGATTTCTGGGAGCTAGGCAATATAGTGAAATAAATCAAATTGGCATAATCCCTTCATACTTTCAGGAAAAGTAACATGGAAATGTAAATCTATTTCTTGACAAGATCTGGAAACTCATGTCACTTCCCTTTACAAACATTTGGATATAAAATAAAAATGTGTACAAAATTTACAAAGTACTTAAAACATACTCCATTGCATGTTTTATATGCATATTTCATAGAAAACATGGAAATACACCAGTCATCATTTCATAAAGGACAAAACAAAAAAAGGAGAAAGTTAATAAAACAAACCAAGCTAATTTCCAGATGGGTGCAAAGGTTCATGTAAAAAGGGATTTGTTTTTTTCATGATAACTCTGAAAACTATTTCTAATTCTTGGTGTTATATGCATGACCATATCTTTAGAATGCTATGACAAAATGAAGAATTTTACAAACAAAATAAGGAAAATAAAAATAAGGAACACGTCTTCTTAAACAATCCAACAAATTATTTATAAAAGTCATACATTTTATCCAACAGCAGAAAACAATTTGAAATTTCATGCTTAAGTCTCTTCTGAAGCAAAGTACTCCATTACAGCACAGAGACTTTCCTCTATACAGTCAATGTAACAAGAGAAGAAATTTACTAAGTTTATAGCCAGTTATTTAAACTTAGATTAAAAACAACTTTTCTATGTAAAGGCTATATAAAAAGTTTTATAATTGTAGTCCACATGCGTATGTATCCATAATTAAATGTGACTGAAGCATTTCATATAATTATCCCACTCACATATATTAATAGCCCAAGATTACAAAAATTAGTGATGCAATAGCCGATTTTATTTTTGCCAAGATTAAAAAAAAATAAGTAAATAAAATCTGTGTCAGATTGAAAAGTGCTATTTATACATTTTTAGAGATACAAGGTTTATATCAGGCATTTGGAGTAGGGCATTAGAATTAGCTATTTCCTACTGATACCATAATACATATAATTCATATGCTCCCCAAACCCAAGAAATGAAAAATAATCAATTTATCTTGTCTATTTCAATTTGTTGTATTAGTCTTCATTTAACTAGCTGAAATTTATTTTCGTTGGACCTGAAACTGAGGAGTGCAATTATGGAAAGATTATAATTAGAAGATTATTAAACGGAAGAATGTTTGAAAGTTTGTAGTTATATGATCATATCTAACAGCTCTAAAAGAAGATTTATATAATCCAAAAAAATATTCTCTGAAAAAGCCAAGCTCACATGTTACTCACACATGCCTTCTTACAAAATCAATTTCAGAATAATTTTGCAAATGGCTATGTAATTTCTGCCTCTGATTAATAGCAACAGAGTATATACCATTTTTATATTCTTAATCTAGATAATCTAGCAATCAAAGCGTAAGTATCAGAAAATTTAAACAACTGACAAAAGTACTGGCACTCAGTGATATCAGAAGAGAAAATAATATTATAACATTTTCTGGTTATTCTCAGCCTTTACAACTCAACAGGCTAAAATTATGACAACAGAATAAGAGTCTCTTCAAAACATTGCCTTGGCCACAGGTTACACTTATAATAAAATATGTACTGCCTTACATTTGCTATTTAATTAAAATGGATAAAATTAATAATGGTGAGCTGCATGAATATGCAATTTCTGTACTTTAGAACAATGCTGAATTATCTAAGTATGAGGCTCAACTTTAAATTTTGAAACGTTAAAGAAAAAGACACAGAAGATGCCATACCATGGTAGCAACATAAACTAATGAACTGAGTAGATATTTAACACGTAATTTTGTTTCATTTCCAATATGAGGAGTAAATAGTAATATTTTACTGGCTGCTACAAACTAGATCCTCTACTTCAAAAAACTTTCTTCAATATAAAGCTATCACTGTAAAATGATTAGTAAGAGAGGAGACTAAGCCTCTTCTGCAGCTCTTTATTGCATCTATATACTATTAAAACTCTTGTGTCTGTAACCATCTATATAATATTAAAACTCTTGTGTCTGTAACCTTTTTAAACCAAGATATCTCAAATGGGATAACTTATAGAATGTGGGGACCCATTATTCCCCAAAGGAATGAAAATTTGGGGAAGTTGTGGCTGCTATTTCTTCAGTACTGCCACCACACTGTTATAATCATGTGACCTTCATTTTCAACTTTCCCTGCAACTTCATGATAAATCCTTTGTGAGTCAGGGGAGGGAGCAGGGCAGGGCAAAGAAGGGCAGGGCAGGGAAGGAGATTTCCAATGTTTATTGCCAGCTTCCTACAAGGAAATTCAGTGGGGAAGCTGACAGAAATTCAAGTCACTCCTCCTCCCACTGAGTTTTTGCTGTCCGTGGTCATTCTGTTTCTTCTGTTTAAATAAGGAAATACCTCTGAAACAGTGACCTAGTGAGTCACAGATTGTCTAAGTTTCTTTAATATTACCAGTTTGAGAGTGTTGTTTCTCTTTGATCATAAGATGTTCCAAAAAGCTTTGCAGCTGAAGAGCCAGATAAAATACTCTTAAAATAACAACTTTTAGAAAACTACAAATATACACTACATTTCTAACATTAGACAAGGCAAACAAATAAAAAAATCACCATACTTTTCCTTTTGGCAGATCTTGTTTCAATGCTTAATTTCAGATAAAATAGTGGATTTTCATGATCCATCAGAGCTACTGATCTCTAAGTTATACATGGTTTCACTTCCCCAGGCAGACCAGGTATGCTCTGGAGTCCCAACTGTTCCTTGAAGAGGTCACTGTTGTGGCTAGGGGGGTCTTTTTGTGCAGCTTTCAGTTGTGTTCCAGTCACACCCAATCCTAGATCAGAAGGTTCTATGCTCAATCACTCAGGCCCTAATTAATTCCTGTTTTACATCGGGCTGCCCTTGATGACTATTTAGAAGCTTCAGTTCAAAAACAGATAAAGACAGTCCATGGGTTACAATGGCAATTGGGATTAGGAACTCTTATCATTGTCATAAAATGTGATGTCACATGACTGCATCATTTAGCAATGACAATTACGGAAGTAATATTTGCTGTCCTTAAAACAATGGCAATTTTAAATGTTTATGTTTTTAACTGTAAGCCATCCAGAATCATGAATGTTAGATGAGAGACTATATAAAGCACTGGGTCATTAAGTCAGGACCTCACATGATTGCAATTTCCTGCCAGCTTCCCCATTGACTTTGCTTTTAGGAAGCAATTGGGGAATGCTGGACTTGCAATCGTGTGACTGTGGTTCACTGAGATGTCATAATCACAAGCCAGGTGCAAGCATATGGATCACATGACTGCAGGGACATGGCAAGGGTTGTAATCCCGAGGATATATCTTAAGTCCTCCTCATTCAGCATTGTTGTAACTTGTAATTGCTGAACAAGTGGTCATAATCTGAGGACTACCTGCATAGATATGGATATTTAGACACACACACACAAAGTCAGGAAAGCTCTCCAGTCTATATATCTCATTACATATTATGGAACTTTTTTCTTAAAAGAGCACAGCAAATATTACTTAAACATAGAACATATCTAAATTTCGTTCCCAAATAAAAGATTCCAAGTCACTTCTGCTGAGTTTAATAGATTATGGATTTCCAGATGGATAATAAAAATTAAGTTTGCATACCAGCACAAAATACCCCAGGAACTTCACTTCGGAATATAACTGTCCGTACATTTTTGTCTGTTTTCAAAGTGTCCATAACTTTTGATATCTACAGAGAAAAGGTGTGGACATTATCAACACTAATTTTCAGTTTTTCACATTAGTAAGTAGTTAAAGTTTTATTTACTTACCGTTTTAATAAGATTTTTATTAAGTGCATTTTTTGCATGTGCTCTGTTTATTCCAAGTACAACAATTCCTGTATACAGGACAAAAAATAATTACAAAAGTCAGTTATAAATTCCAAAATATTTAATGCTATATTTTTAAGACTTCTATGTCTTTTGGGAAAAATGCAGGAGTTTATATGAATAATTATTGCTGGACATTTATCTGAAAATTTTGGCAATATAATAACTAGCATTAAAATACATAATTAATACTTAGTTGATAAATACATTTTAATATTCTTATTTGAAAAACTATACTAGATAATTTGAAGTATTAAAGGCATATACAGTATATTATAATAGTTATAATAAAGAAAGGCTGTAACGGTGTTGATAAGATTGAAAAATTATATGCCCTAGCTGTCAGGTTTGGAAGCCAGATTTTACAAGGAAGCTTCCAAACTGCCACATTTAGTGCCTGGGAAATTGGGAAGGGGGATTTCAGAGTGGAGATGATGAGTAGACATAACAACATTCTTTCTCAACAAGGACATGTTACCCTGCACCTGGATGGGGATGTCTCTAAGTGGAACTAAGAATTGATTGGACCATGTGATGGACAGATGGGTGCAGGGGGTGGATTTTGAATTTTCTTTTGGGATGGGAAAACCTGGAACTCTCAGATTTGGGTATTCCCAGATATGCCAATATAACTAATAAAATGGAACTTGGAGGAATTGTCTGTCTTGGAGCTTATTGAGCTGGGGTTGTTTATCTGGAACACTGACATTAACCCGAATGTCTAAATCATCAAGCAGCTCCCTGATATTCAGGGGCTGTCCGGGGTTCTGAGCCCCGATCGCCGATCTGCCTACCGGGCAGCGTGAAGATTCAGGGAAGATGGAGGAAAAGACACAGATCATGGAAGGAGCAGCTGGAATCAGTGCTATGTCCCATGATGACATCTCTTAACCTCCTTCAGAAGAGATGGCCTGAGCTATTGAGGCAGCCGAAGCAGAAAGGAGACAGGGAGCTCAGCCTAAAGAGCCAGAATCCTGACAACAGGCCCAACCTGAGCCAACTTTAGAGATCGTGACTGAGGTGAGGCAGCCTGAATACCATCTTGGATCCAGCCCGATGAGAGCAGCCTTGGGACCAGAATGGAGAGAACCAAGGCCGTTGGGATCTGACAACTCCCAGGATTGGAGCCTACTGCCTCCATCGCAGAGCCAGTCATTGACAGGTCTCCTGGAGAGGTTTGAACAGCTCGAGGTAGGCAGTTACGCCCAATGAGATGGGTCCTGGCTCAGTCCATGTTTACTTTCCTGGACCCGGGGTCAGCGAGTGGCTACAGCGCAATGACGGCATCATTCTATTTGGCCAGAGACAATAGAAGAACCATCCCAGTACAACCAGCCCAACCTGCTGGAGATGAGCAACAACCACAGCTGGCAACCAGAACTTTGCCGTGGTTAGGCACCCCCCCTCTCCAACCGGTTTACATGCTGCTGCCAGAGGAATGTATCCCCCCTGGCTGGGCCTTCTACCCCAGCCAGGGGTGGGTCCAGTGGCAGTGGATGCCAGCCCCGGTTGTGCCTCCAGCTCAGGTCCTGCCGCCAGCTCAGCTCCAGCAGCCAGCGGTGATCCAGCCGCCCTCCATGATCCAGCAACCAGCAACATCCCAGCAGCCCACTCTAGTCCCGTAGCCCACAGGGGTGCAAGCACAAGTCCCTGCCCAGCCACCGGTTCTCCCGGGCGCGCCTCCAGCTGTGCAGCAGGCCCCTCCAGCCGCAAGTCCATCGCCAAGGTTCAGAGCAACTTTTGATGGGACCCAGGAAGTTGGCATACTTCATTAATCAAGTCTGGGCATACATCAACCGGTATGGAGACCTGTACCAGTCTGACCATGACCTGACTTCAGCTATTGGAGACAGAATGAATGAAGGGGATGGATTGCCCAGCTGCATGATGAGGGGGCTATTGAACTGGACGATGCTGATGAATTTTTGAAGACACAGTTTTGAAGACACAGATCGCAAAAATGAGAATGAAGCCCAAATTAAAATCATGAAGCAGAGAAACTGTGCCTTAAAAGAATTTGTCTGGGAGTTCCAAAGAGTGGCAGGAACCCTCAGACACTGGCCCGAGCCCCTTCTCGTCCATTACTTCAAGGAATCCATCAACCAGGTCAGAAAAGCATGTGTCATCTGGGGGGTGCCTGACAAGTTGCAGGACTGGTATACTATATCCATAGTGATGGACTGGGAGATCAATCCGCATCGCAAGTCCCAGACAGCGAAACAGTCACAGCGACCTTTGGGACAGTGAGTCCCAGCCAAGTCAGCCAAACCACCAACTGCCCAGCAAGCCATCACCTTCAAGTGCTACAGATGTGGTCAATTGGGTCACCGAGCTTCTGAATGCTTAGCACCTGCACCAGTCCCTCAACCATGGCCAGCCACAGCAGCCAGGGGAAGACAGACACAAAGAAAGCCGCCGGATGCCAGCAAATTCACGGGGCAAGCCATAGAGGTTCCACCTCCCCCAGAAGAGGATGAGGAAACTCCAGCCAAAGGAGCTCCCCTCGAAACTGCCAGCAGAGAAGATGAGTGAGTGGATTACAATATTTTATTTATTGGAAGGGGTACCCTTTGTCTGAAGCTATCTGGGTTAAAAGCTGGGATGTTAATGCAGAAGAGCTCGTAAAGCAATTCCATGACAAGTTTCCCAATAAGCCAAAGGGACCTCTTGGGAGGGGAAGAGGTGGTTGAATTGATTGTTGCAACTGGAATTAACCCCCCTGATTGTTTCTGGTTCCAGGACGTGATTTTCTCGTGAGGGGAGAAGTCTGTCAGGTTTGGAAGCCATATTTTACAAGGAAGCTTCCAAACTGCCACATTTAGTGCCTGAGAAATTGGGAGGGGGAATTTCAGAGTGGAGTAGATAAGTAGACATAACTTTCTTTCTCAACGAGTCAAGGGCATGTTACCCTGCACCTGGATGGGGATGTCTTTAAGTGGAACTAAGAATTGATTTGATCATGTGATGGACAGAGGGGTGCGGGTGGTGGTGGTTTTTGAATTCTCTTTTGGGATGGGAAGACCCAGAACTCTCAGATTTGGGTTTTCCCAGATATGCCAATATGACAACTCTAATAAAATGGA
The DNA here is from genome assembly GCA_032468155.1 of Oxyrhabdium leporinum. Taxonomy (NCBI): domain Eukaryota; kingdom Metazoa; phylum Chordata; class Lepidosauria; order Squamata; family Cyclocoridae; genus Oxyrhabdium; species Oxyrhabdium leporinum. Next base: position 63,240 of record JANHFL010001066.1, read on the forward strand.
ACTTTAAGGAATTGTCTGTCTTGGAGTTTATTGAGTTGGGGTTGTTTAGCTGGAACGCTGACACTAGCTTTATATAAGCATAATTCCATTATAGCAATAGCAATAGCACTTAGACTTATATACCACTTCATAGTGCTTTACAGAACTACCTGAAGAGTTTACAGAGCCAGCACATTGCCCCCAACAACCTTGGTCCTCATTTTACCAACCTCAGAAGGATGGAAGGCTGAGTCAATCTTGAACATGTCAGCATTGGTTAAGTTAACAGCTGTTTAACTTAAGTTAAGTTAAAAGCTGTTAAGTGAATCTAGCTTTCCCATTGATTTTTCTTGTCAGGTTACAAAAGATAATCAAATTACCCTGGGACACTGCAACCATCATAAATATGAGTCAGTTGCCAAGAGTCAGAATTTTGGTCACATGACCATGGGGATGTTGAAATGGTCACAAGTGTGAAAAACAGTCACAAGTCACTTTTTTAGTGTTTAGTAAGGTATAGCTTTGAACGGTCACTAAATGCATTCTTGTAAGTCGAAGACTACCTGTACTATAAAACTATCTGTTCACTATAAATAATACACTATAAATTGGAACAGATGTGTTTCATCTCCCAATATCCATAAGTTTATTAAAAAGACAGGAAAATCAATTAAAACAAGCATAAAATTACAGATGTAAAGTATTTTCTCACAAAGCATTCAAAGTACACTTCTCTCATTTTACTTATCTAAAATAGTCACTTATATTGATCTCTGAATATATTGTAAAATTCAAGAGCATGACATTCAAAGGATAATCTGTACTTCATTCCAGAAAGCATAATCAGTACATCTGTATAGGTGCATCCAATCAGTTCAATTTAAAGTGCAAAGATTTTATTGTGCTTTTAGCTTAAATTCTGGGCAGAAATTCTTTATACATTTGTAAACTTAAGATTTCAATATGATTCGAGTATTTATGCGTGCATATTTTCCATTAAGTTCTGCATTCTCAAACATGCAGAACATAAGAATTCAAATAAGAATATAGACTGTATTTTTTAGAAATATGAACTTGTATCAGCGGCAGCCAAATGACAGGCCACCTTCAAATAAAACGCAGGACTTTCAACGTCTGCACATCAGACATCCTGACCTTGCAACCCAGGCACCCATATTCCCCAGTCTCCTAAACTAGCTTAAGGCTTTTCCGAACCAGCGACTGTAACAGGCAGTACCACAGAACACAAGAAAGACCCGCGCATGCGCCTTATGATTGAGGCAGCTCGCGCGATTCGCTCCCACCAACGGGAGAATTTAAAGGGTCAGGCAGCTTCGCCATTTCGGACAGATAATTGGACAGGGATGCGTCCCATCGACGAGTCTCCGCTGCTGACAAGCAAAAAGAGGCAGCCCAGCCTTATCTGCTGGGCAGAACTGGGGGAGGGGGGGGACATATGGCTTTCATGGGAAATGGAGCTTCAAGTTACGGGCTGAGTGACAGGTCAAAAAAAAAATGCCCCGCTCCTTCCACGGCGGCTACTGCAGTTACCTTTATGTTCGTCGTCCAAATACCGAACCCGCAATTCCTCATCCAGTCCTTTGGCTTCGGAACTGTATTTTCTCACGGCCGCGGTCAGGCCACAACAGCTGCCCAGGGAGAAGGAGGAGGCGGGCGACCAGGCGACGGCGGCTAAACCCCCTCGATGGTGAAAGAGCCTAAGAGCTACCTTGGCTGCCGCGGTAGCCGCCATGTTGCCTGTATGAGGAGCACGCTCTCACCGAGCCCGGCGGCACCCTCAGCCAGTCTCCAGCGCGGTCACGTGACAGCCACTTTTCGCGCGGGCCGCCAAAGGAGCGGGGCCCGGCCAGCAAATGGCCTGGAAGCGGCCTCTTTGGAGTAGGTCCTCTCCAGGGCGGGTTTTACTCGATCGATTCTCGATTCTCCGACCGAGTGACAAGAGGATCTCTTTCCATACATCATATACAACATATTGGCAACATAATAAAGCAATTCAGCAATATAATTCAGTCTTTATATGCATGCAAAAATCCCATCACACAAGCCTATTATATGTTTTGATTCAATCAGTAAGTGCGCACAAAGTTTTATTTCCTGTATGCATATATTTCTCAATGGCTTCCAAAAAAGCAAAACTCATCTGTGTACCCTAGATCAGCATGAAGTTTCCCCTCATTTCTCCCAATTTTACTGTGGTTTTTCAATCAAAATTCCGGCAAGGACGTCGTTTTTGCATTTATTCTTGCTACTTTCTTATAGCATTCTTCCAATCTGCATTTCTGCAATCTTTGCAGACCAGTTAAAACATTGTACAGTTATTCCCTAAACAAATAATACGTATTCCCCAGTTAAATGTGAAGGAAGAGACCCAAAGATTGTGAGGACCCTGAGGGCTGAGAAGCCAAGCACGGGGCTGTCTCAGTATGCGGCCTCTCAGCTTCCCCCCACCCCATTCCTAAGGCATTATGTGCTCAATGTCTAGCACTTTCATTTAACAACTGCAACGTGAAGTTGTTGTTGAGGCTGTTCTGCTTAATGGCTGTCACTACTTGCAACTGTAATTGTCAGGCTCCATTATGGTCATAGGTCAAGGGCTACCTATAATGCAACAGATAAACATTGTGACAATATAGACATGCCGTATGATCCTGTGTGGAAGGAGCTACAGTATTGTCAGTTGCTTACTTAAGTATACCCCATTTCTTTATAATTTAGATTTATAAAGCCTCCCATTTGAATTAGACTCGACACTACACAGATTAAAAATAGATAAATACCTAAAACAAACAAAAAATGCATACACATAAAAAGAACTATTTTACAAAAATAGATACTGCACCCCAGGTAGGCATGGCCCTCCCTATTTGTTTAATCTTTGCTTTATATAGCCCAGTCTGCTGGCACATAACTCAAGACAGCATGCATGATCAATAAACAGTACATGACAGGGAAATATCACTTCCAACTCAATGCTGGATTAAAATACTTTTAATGTGTTTTAAAAGACAGGCCAGGGGCAGGGTAAACCACATTTCAGAGAAATGCAGTTCCGTGCATTTCTGTTCTGCTGTTTAGCTGTGGCTGAACCGTGATAAAACTAAGGGGCTTTGGATATGTGTAGTTCAAGATCTGGACTTCAACATCTGGTTTTGGATGGAGTTGCACTGCCCCGCACAGACCTAGTGCACGATTCAGGGCTTCTGGACTTGTGACTCCCGATCAAAGAGATGGCAATTGCAGCTAGAAGAGTATTTGTGCAACTTCATGTTGTTCACCAGTTGCACCCTTTCTTAGATTGGAAGTCCCTGTGCTCAGTCACTCAAGCCCTGGTCATCTCATGTTTGGAATACCACTAGTCCTCAACTTGTGAACACAATCCCAAAATTTTTGTTGCTAAGAGACAGTTGTTAAGTGAACTTTGCCCCATTTTGCAACCTTTCTTGCCACAGTTGTTAAATGAATCACTGCAATTGTTAAGTTAGTAACACAGTTGTTAAGTGAATCTGGCTTCCTCACTGATTTTGCTTGACAACAGATAGCAAAAGATGATCACATGATCCCAGGACATCATAAATATGAGTCAATTGCCAAGTGTCTGAATTTTGATCATATGACCATGGGGATGCTACAACGGTCATAAGTGTGAAAAATGGTCATTAGTCGCTTTCTTCAGTGCTGTTATAACTTACAACAGTCACTGAATGAACTGTTATAAGTCTAGGACTACCTCTATTGCAATGTGCTCTACATGGGGCCACCCTTGAAGAATATTTGGAAGCTACAGCTAGTGCAAAATGCAGCCTCACAAATAGTCCTTGGGGTCCTTAGGGTGGCCTATGCTATACTGTTATTCTGGGAGTTGCACTGCTTGCCAGTTTGTTTCCAGGTCCAATTCAAGGTGTTGGTTATCATATTTAACGCCCTTCAACCTGGCACGAGTCCAGGTTATCTGAGGAACTATCTCACCCTGATGGGATTAGCACGCCCTACCTGCACCATCAGAAGGGCCATGCTGCTGACCCCATCAGTCAAGGAACTCCGGCTGGGGAGGGGGGGTCCAGGAGAAGAACTTTTTCTGCAGTGGTTCCTGCCCTCTGGAACAAGATGAGATTTGCACCCATTCTCTTGGTCTTCTGAAAGGCCCTGAAGACCTGGCTCTGCCACCTGCCCTGGGGCTCCAATATAAATATAAAATTAGTACAGCTTGTTTCTTTTTCAGGTATATTTTATTCTCTTTAGAAGAGCACTCAATCTTATTTTCAATCTCTTTAAATGTTTCTTTTATTTTCACTCCCTCCTCCCTTCCCCTTTTTTTAAACAATGCTATGACACTAATATTCTCCTAATTGTAATCAATCATTCATAAATAAGCAACACCGTGGTATTCCCATTTTGGCACACTGCCCTTTTAGTATATTTCAAAGACAATTGTTCCCTTGAATTGTCCTTCCACATGTTGATTAGAACATTTTCTTTTCTCTTTTAAAGTCTCCATAATCAGAAAGTTCCTGTGCACACTTTCTATATAAAGCGAAATAATACTTGTTTAGATTTTGACACTTATACCCAACTGTTGGGTAATAAATTGTATTTAAAGTTGCTGGTCTTGTTAGTATCCTAGAAATAAGCATAGCAATTAAAATTAAGTACACCCTATAGATTGAGGTTGCAAATTCTGTGATGATGGCAAAAGTGGACAATATTTTCAATCCTGAATGCCACAGAGATGTTCAAGTTGGAAGCTGTATGTGTGTATGTGTGTGTGTGTATGTGTATATATATATATATATATACATTCGATTATATATATATATATATTCGTATTCGCCTTACAAATAACGAATAACATCTCTTCCCTATTCTTAA